>CANSGD010001436.1:0-259679 GCA_947645195.1 Patellifolia procumbens | reverse complement strand
AAAGTGTTCATTCACCACAAATCGCCTAAGAGACTATGACGGTTTTACCCTTTGATATGACACAAGTTTGATCCAAGGGCTTCATATGATTGAAATATATCTAATACCTATTCAAGGAGTCAAAAATATTTGGTAATTAACCACAAAAAATGATTGAAAGGTGTTCATACACCACAAATCCCCTAAGAGACTATGACGGTTTTTACCCTTTAATTTGAATTGAGTTTGATCCAGGGCTTTGATATCACGTATTTATATAGAGTTTTCTCTCTTATTTAAAAGTTAATCTGTGCGTCATTGGAGCTCTTCGGAGCTATTTTGTGCTAACTATCGTATATAGTTGTGGTTTTGTGTTTTAGTGTTGAATTGCAGGTTTTAGGGAGTTTTCTCCCTTATTTCCGAGCTATATGGAAGCAACCACGGATTTACGAGTTGTTACGCGGCACGGAGGATGGCTCACGAGCTTTATGGGTAGTTTAGGAGGTCCCAAGACCTCTAAACGTGAAAAATTGAGAGCCAAAGAGTCAAAAAGGAGATTTTCGTACTCTGATCGGGCAAAAATGGCCCGATTGGGCGAAGATATTATGCATCGGGTATGAAAGTCGCGGACCTGATCGGGCGACCCATGCCTGATCCAATCGGGCGAAAAATAGTGCACCAGACCCGATCAGGCAAACACCGCCCGACCCGACCGGGTCGGATGCTCCTACATCTGATTTTGTTGCTGCGTATGAGGAGAACGCTACTGGGCCAAATTGCTGAAGACCCGATCACAGACCCGATCGGGTGCTGAATCGGGTTGGCCATAACTGCGCCCACAAGTGCTGCTGATGATACGCTGGAAGCAAGAACGAAGTTGGGATGATTTGTCTGTGGGCCAGATCGGGTCCTGTGCATAATGACGCGTTTTTTTGTCTTTTAATTCCGTTTTAAATTAAGCTTGAGGGGGTATTATAAATACCTTTTCCTCATTATTTTAGAGACATCTTTTTACAACTTTAAAATCTAGTTTATTTCTCATAGTTCTGAGCCTAGTTTAAACACTTTAGATTAGATTAAAGGTGATTGAACCTCTTCGATTTCAATAAAAGTTCCTTTCTTTCTGTCAATTGGTTTTTTTCTTTACTCTAATCTCTTTTATTATTCTTAATTGCTTAGCTTAAGTATTTAATTATTCATGATGCAATTATTAGGGTTTCATATTAGTTTTGTTGTTGTTAATTCGATTATGAGTGAGTAGTTCTCTTTCTAGGGTGTTAGATAGGAAAGCCATGTTTATACCATGATTGTGATTTAGATTTCTGTCAATTTCTAGGGCTTGATTAGGGTGATTGTGATGTGGTTTGTTCTTATTGAGTAATTAATGTCAGTGTACAATTTTATTGATTGCTTGTGGTTAATAGTTGTTTGCACAGATCCGTCTTACGACTAGAGGCCTAGGACACGTCAGTAGTTCTGATTACGTTAGTGAACATGCGGCGTATGTTGAACTATGAGCGTTGAGTCTTAACCATAGCTTAATACATGCTCTAATCCCCCGACTCTTGACTTAGGTTTTGATAGTAGTTGACCTTATTTGATTGGTATAAGCATGGTGGACCGACCTAATACCCTAGGTTTTTTGTTCTATAGTTAATTCCTCGATTCAATTTGTCTTATTTAGTTTAATCTTTAGTTCAGTTAATTCTTCTCTGATTTCATCTGAAGTAGCTAACTGGTTGAATATTAATTTAGAAACTCTGTCTCCCTGTGGATTCGACCCTGCTTCCATTGACTACCATAGTTACAGGACTGTACGTTTATCTTTGATTAGGTGATACAACTAAATCTTGTACCTCATTTGAACTTCATTGTTGCGGAGAGGGCTAGTTTTCTAAGTTTTTATTTGGTTATTTGGTCTACTTCTCTGTACCTCATTGGAACTTCATTGTTCCAATTGAGGTACGTTTTACTGCTTCTTTTTGTTTCTTTTGTATGCCCAAGTCTCAAAGAAACGGTTCCCCCATTCCAGCGGATCCCGATCTTACTAGGACAATCAGGCGGATTCGAAAGAAAAATCAGAAAGAAAAGCAGTCTGTTCAGGTGAACACCTCTGGAATAGACACCTTGAGTTCAGTCATCTCTAAATCACTAAAGTCATATGGGGTGCCCAACTCAGATGGTCTCTCCACTGGACCTACTATGCCCACCATTGCCGCGGCAAATTTCAAAATTAAGCGTGGACTCATCAGCATGGTTAAGCAAGATCAGTTTGGTGGGCATCCTACTGAAGACCCGGCAAATCATCTGCAGCGGTTTGAACAGCTTTGTCGAACAGTTAAACATGCCGGTGTCCTCCAGATCAACTCAAAATCATGTTGTTCGAGTTTTCATTGAGAGAAAAGAGCCCAGAAATGGTTGAACGGCGTGAAGGAAACTGAATGGAGTGAGCTTTCTGCTGCGTTTCTGAGAGAGTATTATCCACCTACAAAGACAGCAGAAATCAGAAACAAACTAGCCACGTTTTCCCAAGAGCCTGATGAAACATTACGGGAAGCGTGGACTATATTTAGAAATTTACAGAGAGAGTGTCCACACCACAACATGGACAAATGGTTCTTGACGCAGACATTCTACAACGGTCTGCAGCCTCAGACAAAGAGTATTGTTTATTCGTCTGCAGGAGGAGTTTTCTGCGTAAGGAAGTGGATGTAGTCTATGAGTTTCTATCAAACCTCGCAGCCAATGATCATTCCACTTCCCGAAGCCTCACGAGGAAGGTACTGGAGGTAGATGCCATTGCATTATTGACTTCACAGATAGCGAAGCTGAGTCAGCAGATTAACACCTTCAGTTCCTCTTCCTTAGCAGCACCTCCTTTGAGTATCAATGCTACGTCTGCCGTAGCACCCATTACCTCATCTTACTGCGAGGTATGTGGTGTTCAGGGTCACTTTGGGCATGAGTGTCAGTTCAGTCAACTTCAGATGGAGCAGGCAAACGCCTTCCAACAGAGACAACCAAATCTCCCCCCTCCACACAATTACCTCCACAATTACCAAAATCCACAAAACCAACAACCTCCACCTCCACAAAACCATCCTAAACCCTCATACCATCAAACCCTACAAAATTTCCAAATACTACCACCACAAAACTTCCACAACCACAATAATTTCCAAACTCCACAAAATTTTCCCACCCCACCTCCACAAAAAAAATCCCACAAGAGCCTCCCATATCTGAAGTGATGAAGCTGATGTTGAGCATGCAAAAGGCAAATGAGGAGGCACAAAGAGCCCAAGAGCGAAAGATGCTAGCTATGCAAAGATCTAATGAGGAGGCACAAAGAACTCAAGAGAAGCACATCAAACTTCTCGAGGCTCAGGTTGCACAATTAGCAAGCACTAATGCTCAGAGGCGGCAGGGGGAATTGCCAGGGCAACCCATTCAGAGAGAACATGTGAATGTCATTACTCTTCGTAGTGTCATTGCTTATGATGATCCTCCATTGCCCGTTGATGAGGTTACCCCAACTGCAGGGAAGAAGAGGGTGGTAGAGGAAGGAAAAATGAAAAATTCGACGTCTAAAGTCGATTTGTCTGCAGAAGCTGAACAGACAGGGAAGAAAAAGGAGAAGGTTTCTGAAACGCCTTTTACACCAAAGCTACCTTTTCCTCACAGGATACAACAATCAAAGGTCGATCAGCAGTTTGGTAAGTTCTTGGCTATGGTCAAGAACCTTGAGGTAACGATTCCACTCACGGATTTAATTACCCAAGTGTATGTTTATGCCAAATTTCTGAAAGACATCATAACAAAGAAAAGAGACTTTGGTGGGGTAGAACGTGTCGCTCTTACTAAAGAGTGTAGTGCTTTTATTCAAAATTAAACCCCACCAAAGTTAAAAGATCCTGGTAGTTTTTCCATACCCTGCCATCTTGGACCTATTTTTATTGATAAGGCTTTGTGTGATTTAGGTGCTTCTGTTTCTGTTATGCCATTATCTGTTTATAAGAAACTGAACATGGGAGCACTTAAATGCACACAAAAACTTTACAGATGGCGAATCGTTCTATAAAATACCCTCTAGGTGTTTTAGAGGACGTTCCTGTTAGGGTTGGGAAATTCTATATCCCTGTTGATTTTGTCGTGTTAGATATGGATGAGGATGCCCAGATTCATATTATTTTTGGGTAGACCGTTTCTGTAACTGCTGGTGCTGTCATTGATGTCCAGTCTGGGTCTTTAACTCTGAGTGTTGGTGATGATAAAGTGATTTTTAAACTAGCCAATGCTGTTAAGGCGCCTATGCTTGAACAATCTTGTTGCAAGGCTGAGGTTTTGGATGAAGTAGGTGTGGAGAAGGTTCCAACTACACCTAAGGTTGCCTCACCGTCTGGAGGTATTATCAAGAACATTTGGAGGCGAAAGATGTTTGATGAGGGTGGCACTCATTGCCAAGCCCCTCCTATTTGAGAGATGAAGGATTATGGTCGTGCGGGACCTTTATAAACCAGCGTTGTGCGAGAGGCAACTCGTATTTTTCTTTCCCTTTTTCCTTTTCTTTTTATTTTTCTTCTTTTTGTGAGCGAGAGTGAGGGTACTAACATTGTTTTTCCTCTTAGCATCGTCCTTGTCACCTTTTGGCATTGAGGACACTGTCAAGTTCAGCTTGGGGGAGGTGTTCTGTTTGTATTCCCTATCTCTTTTACTTCTTTATAGGATAGATTTACTGCTTTCGAAAAATTCTGAAAAAAAAATTATATATATATGGTTCCATGACTGGTTTAGTTGCCTCCCTGTGCCCCTTGTTGTGCTCTATTTGAAAATTATTTGACTTTGTTTTCTGGATAGTTGGGCATTTGTGATCTTCAGGCTATGATTTGATGTTTGATTGTTATGATTTCGAGCGAATTTGATTATATTACACCACTTTGTGCTGCATACCTGAATTGGTTAGACTGTGAGGCCTCTTTGTAGCCAATTGGATTTATATTATTATCCAGTCTATTCTTGTGTGTTAGTTCCTCTTTAGTGGATTGATCTTGACTTTGACTTCGTACTTGTCTGATATTCGATGACTTGTGGCATATGCTGTGATAGAGGCGTTCTTTTATCTTATTCTTGAGCTTCAGAGTGAATTTTTGATATACTTTTATCCTCCTTAGCCCCGCTGAGCCTAATGACTTGTTTCATGTTACTTAAACCCTTATTATGAGCCCATGGCCTTCATTTCATATTATTTCCAAGCCTAGCTTGGGGGAGCTTTTGTATGGGTTGAGTTTGAGATTGGTTTATTGGTTTAGTTTGGTTGTTGAGGAATTTAAAGTGTATTTGTTGCGGTTTGAGAGTGAGAAAAAGAAAAGAAAAAGCAATTTTAGAGTTGCATGAATGAAGTTCAGAAAAATGAAATAAAAGTTCAAAAGAATTCGAAGTTCTTTCATTCACGTAGGTTCTTAAAGAAATATTCGCTTCATTGCTTGAAAATTGGGTTTGTTATGAGTTTTTCATTGATTCATGAGAGTTGGGTTACTTTACGTAGTTTTATAGTGTTGATGGGAGTTGTGTAGGCCATCATAGGCCTTGTTTGAATGATTCATGCTCCCCCTTTCTTGGTTTTTCCACCACATTACCCAAAAGTATCCCCCTACCTCTTACCTAAGCCCCATTACAACCCTCTAAAGTCCTCTTGAGCTCGTGTCTGCAGTGTTCATTTGATTGATTTCGAGTCGGTTTGTCAAAGTTAAAGAGTATTTCTGCTAATTGAGTCGACTTGACTAGGATGAGCGTCATTTAACCTTCTTAAACACATGAGAGTGTGAGTGGGAAGGGTATTTATGGTCGGGTCGGTGAGTGTTCGGGCATATTCTTTGCCTGCCACAAAATAGAGAGGAGTGACACCCTTGTGAGAGCCTTTTCAGGACTTGTATGCCTTGTGGATGCTTGAATTTGACAAATTGCTTGGATGATTGGTGGTTGGATGGATTTGATTAGCCAAACTTGAATTTTGCCTGCTTGAACGATTCTTAGTCTTGAAAATGTTTTAAGCTCTGATTGATTTTTATCTGTGGGGTGAGGCAATCTATTCCATGTTCATATTCTGTTTGATTGAGGACAAGCAAAGGTTTAGCTTGGGGGAGTTTGATATCACGTATTTATATAGAGTTTTCTCTCTTATTTACAAGCTAATCTGTGCGTCATTGGAGCTCTTCGGAGCTATTTTGTGCTAACTATCGTATATAGTTGTGGTTTTGTATTTTAGTGTTGAATTGCAGGTTTTAGGGAGTTTTCTCCTTATTTTCGAGCTATATGGAAGCAACCACGGCTTTACGAGTTGTTATGAGGCACGTAGGATGGCTCACGAGCTTTATGGGTAGTTTAGGAGGTCCCAAGGCCTCTAAACGTGAAAAATTGAGAGCCAAAGAGTCAAAAAGGAGATTTCCGTACTCTGATCGGGCAAAAATGGCCCGATCGGGCGAAGATATTATGCATCGGGTATGAAAGTCGCGGACCCGGTCGGGCGACCCATGCCCGATCCAATTGGGCGAGCAATAGTGCACCAGACCCGATCGGGCATACACCGCCCGACCCGATTGGGTCGGATGCTCCTACATCTGATTTTGTTGCTGCGTATGAGGAGAACGCTGCTGGGCCAAATTGCTGAAGACCAGATCACAGACCCGATCGGGTGCTGGATCGGGGTTGCCAAAACTTCGCCCACAAGTGCTGTTGATGATACGCTGGAAGCAAGAACGAAGTTGGGCTGATTTGTGTGTGGGCCCGATCGGGTGGCATTTGGCCCGATCGGGTCCTTTGCATAATAACGCGTTTTTTTTGTCTTTTAATTCCGTTTTCAATTAGACTTGAGGGGGGTATTATAAATACCTTTTCCTTATTATTTTAGAGACATCTTTTTACAGCTTTAAACTCTAGTTTATTTCTAATAGTTATGAGCCTAGTTTAAACACTTTAGATTAGATTAAAGGTGATTGAACCTATTCGATTTCAATAAAAGTTCCTTTCTTTCTGTCAATTGGCATTCTTCTTTACTCTAATCTCTTTTATTATTCTTAATTGCTTAGCTTAAGTATTTAATTATTCATGATGCAATTATTAAGGTTTCATATTAGTTTTGTTGTTGTTAATTCGATTATGAGTGAGTAGTTCTCTTTCTAGGGTGTTAGATAGGAAAGCCATGTTTATACCATGATTGTGATTTAGATTTCTGTCAATTTCTAGGGCTTGATTAGGGTGATTGTGATGTCGTTTGTTCTTATTGAGTAATTAATGTCAGTGTACAATTTCATTGATAGCTTGTGATTAATAGTTGTTTGCATAGATTCGTCTTACGACTAGAGGCCTAGGACACGTCTGTAGTTCTGATTACGTTAGTGAACATGCGGCGTATGTTGAACTATGAACGTTGAGTCTTAACCATAGCTCAACACATGCTCTAATCCCCCGACTCTTGAGTTAGGTTTTGATAGTAGTTGACCTTATTTGATTGGTATAAGCATGGTGAACCGACCTAATACCCTAGGTTTTTAGTCTATAGTTAATTCCTCGATTTAATTTGTCTTATTTAGTTTAATCTTTAGTTCAGTTAATTCTTCTCTGATTTCATCTGAAGTAGCTAATTGATTGAATATTAATTTAGAAACTCTGTCTCCCTGTGGATTCGACCTTGCTTCCATTGAATACAACAGTTAGAGGACTGTAGGTTTATCTGTGATTAGGTGATACGACTAAATCCTATCAGACTTCATATGCTTTAAATATATCTAATACCTATTCAAGCACTCAAAAATATTTGGTAATTATTCACAACAAAATGATTTGAAAGGTGTTCATACACCACAAATCACCTAAGAGACTATGACGGTTATACCCTTTGATTTGAATTGAGTTTGATCCAAGGGCTTCATATGCTTTAAATAGATCTAATACCTATTTAAGGACTCAAAAATATTTGGTGATTATTCACAACAAAATAATTTGAAAGTTGTTCATACAACACAAATCGCCTAAGAGACTATGACGGTTTTACCCTTTGTTATAAAATAAGTTTGATCCAAGGGCTTCATATGATTGAAATATATCTAATACCTATTGAAGAACTAAAAATATTTGGTAATTCTTCACAACAAAATAATTTGAAGGTGTTCATACATAAAAAATCGCCTAAGAGACTATGACGGTTTTACCCTTTAATTTGAATTGAGTTTGCTCCAAGGGCTTCATATGCTTTAAATATATCTAATACCTATTCAAGGACTCAAAAATATTCGGTAATTATTCACAACAAAAAGATTTGAAAGGTTTTCATACACCACAAATCGTCAAAAAGACTATGACGGTTTTACCCTTTGATATGAAATAAGTTTGATTCAAGGGCTTCATATGATTGGAATATATCTAATACGTATTCAAGGAGTCAAAAATATTTGGTAATTAAGCACAAAAAATGATTTGAAAGGTGGTCATACAACACAAATCCCCGAAGAGACTATGACGGTTTAACCCTTTTATTTGAATTGAGTTTGATCCAAGGACTTCATAGCTTTAAATATATCTAATACCTATTCAAGGACTCAAAAATATTTGGTAATTATTCCCAACAAAATGATTTCAAAGAACTTCATACAACACAAATCGCCTAAGAGACTATGACGGTTTTACCCTTTGATATGAAATAAGTTTGATCTAAGGGCTTCATATGATTGAAATATATCTAATACCTATTCAAGGAGTCAAAAATATTTGGTAATTATTTAAGAAAATAATTTGAAGGTGTTGATACACCACAAATCGCCTAAGAGACTATGATAATTTTACCCTTTAATTTGAATTGAGTTTGCTCGAAGGGCTTCATATGATTTAAATATATCTAATACCTATTCAAGGACTCAAAAATATTTGATAATTATTCACAACAAAATGATTTGAAAGGTGTTCATACACCACAAATCGCCTAAAAAGACTACGACGATTTTACCCTTTGATTTGAAATAAGATTTATCCCATGGCTTCATATGATTGAAATATATCTAATACTTCTTCAAGGAGTCAAAAATATTTGGTAATTAAGCACAAAAAATGATTTTAAAGGTGCTCATACACCACAAATCGCCTAAGAGACTATGACGGTTTTACCCTTTGATTTGAAATAATTTTTATTCAAAGTTCTTCATATGATTGAAATATATCTAATACCGATTCAAGGAATCAAAAACATTAGGTAATTAAGCACAACAAATGATTTGAAAGGTGTTCATACACCACAAATCGCCTAAGAGACTATGACGGTTTTACCCTTTGATTTGAATGGAGTTTGATCCAAGGGCTTCATATGCTTTAAATATATCTAATACCTATTCAACGACTCAAAAATATTTGGTAATTATTCACAACAAAAATATTTGAAAGGTTTTCATAAACCACAAATCGCGTAAGAGACTACGACGGTTTTACCCTTTGATATGACACAAGTTTGATCCAAGGGCTTCATATGATTGAAATATATCTAATACCAATTCAAGGAGCCAAAAATATTTCGTAGTTAACCACAAAAAATGATTGAAAGGTGTTCATACACCACAAATCCCCTAAAAGACTATGACGTTTTTACCCTTGAATTTGAATTGACTTTGATCCAAGGGTTTCATATGCTTTAAATATATCTAATGCCTATTCAAGCACTCAAAAATATTTGGTAATTATTCACAACAAAATGATTTGAATGGTGTTCATGCACCACAAATCGCCTAAGAGACTATGACGGTTATACCCTTTGATTTGAATTGAGTTTGATCCAAGGGCTTCATATGCTTTAAATAGATCTCATACCAATTTAAGGACTAAAAAAATATTTGGCAATTATTCACAACAAAATGATTTGAAAGTCGATAATACAACACAAATCGCCTAAGAGACTATGACGGTTTTACCCTTTAATATGAATTAAGTTTGATCCAAGGGCTTCATATGATTGAAATATATCTAATACCTATTCAAGGACTCAAAAATATTTGGTAATTATTCTCAACAAAATAATTTGAAGGTGTTCATACACAACAAATAGCCTAAGAGACTATGACGGTTTTACCCTTTAATTTGAATTGAGTTTGCTCCAAGGGATTCATATGATTTAAATATATCTAATACCTATTCAAGGAATCAAAATTATTTGGTAATTATTCACAACAAAAAGATTTGAAAGGTTTTCATACCCCATAAATCACCTAAGAGACTATGACGGTTTTACCCTTTGATATGAAAAAAGTTTGATCCAAGGTCTTCATATGATTGGAATATATCTAATACGTATTCAAGGAATCAAAAAATTTGGTAACTAAGCACAAAAAATGATTTGAAAGGTGTTCATATAACACAAATCCCCAAAGAGACTATGACGGTTTAACCCTTCGATTTGAGTTGATTTTGATCCAAGGACTTCATATGATTGAAATGTATCTAATACCTATTCAAGGACTCAAAAATATTTGGTAATTATTCCCAACAAAATGATTTGAAAGGTCTTCATACAACACAAATCGCCTAAAAGACTATGACATTTTACCCTTTGATATGAAATAAGTTTGAACTAAGGGCTTCATATGATTGAAATATATCTAATACCTATTCAAGGAGTCCAAAATATTTGGTAACTATTTAGCAAAATAATTTGAAGGTGTTCATACACCACAAATCGCCTAAGAGATTATAACGGTTTTACCCTTTATTTGAATGGAGTTTGATCCAAGGGTTTAATATGCTTTAAATATATCTAATACCTATTCAAGGAATCAAAAATATTTGGTAATTATTCACAACAAAAAGATTTAAAAGGTTTTCATACACCACAAATCGCCTAAGAGACTATGACGGTTTTACCCTTTGATATGAAATAAGTTTTATCCAAGGGCTTCATATGATTGGAATATATCTAATACGTATTCAAGGAGTCAAAAAATTTGGTAATTAAGCACAAAAAATGATTTGAAAGTTGTTCATACAAGACAAATCCCCGAAGAGACTATGACGGTTTTACCCTTTGATTTGAATTGAGTTTGATCCAAGGACTTAATATGATTTAAAAAGATCTAATACCTTTTCAAGGACTCAAAAATATTTGGTAATTATTCCCAACTAAATGATTTGAAAAGTGTTCATTCACCACAAATCGCCTAAGAGACTATGATGGTTTTACCCTTTGATATGACAAAAGTTTGATCCAAGGGCTTCATATGATTGAAATATTTTTAATACCTATTCAAGGAGTCAAAAGTATTTTGTAATCAACCACAAAAATTGATTTGAAAGGTGTTCATACTCCACAAATCCCCAAAGAGACTATGACGATTTTACCCTTTAATTTGAATTGAGTTTGAACCAAGGGCTTCATATGGTTTAAATATATCTAATACCTATTCAAGCACTCAAAAATATTTGGTAACAATTCACAACAAAAGGATTTGAAAGGTGTTCATACGCCACAAATCGCCTAAGAGGCTATGACGGTTATAACCTTTGATTTGAATTGAGTTTAATCCAAGGACTTGATATGCTTTAAATAGATCTAATACCTATTTAAGGACTACAAAAATATTTGGCAATTATTCACAACAAAATGATTCGAAAGTCGTTCATATAACACAAATCACCTAAGAGACTATTACGGTTTTACCCTATGATATGAAATAAGTTTGATCCAAGGGCTTCATATGATTGAAATATATCTAATACCTATTCAAGGACTCAAAAATATTTGGTAATTATTCACAACAAAATAATTTGAAGGTGTTCATACACAACAAATCGCCTAAGAGACTATGACGGTTTTACCCTATAATTTGAGTTGAGTTTGCTCCAAGGGCTTGATATGCTTTAAACATATCTAATACCTACTCAAGGACTCAAAAATATTATTTAATTATTCACAACAAAATGATTTGAAAGGTGTTCATACACCACAAATCGCCTATGAGACTATGACCATTTTACCCTTTGATTTGAAATACGTTTTATCCAAGGGCTTCATATGATTGAAATATATCTAATTCCTGTTGAAGGAGTCAACAATATTTGGTAATTAAGCACAAAAAATGATTTGAAAGGTGATCATACACCACATATCGCCTAAGAGACTATGACGGTTTTACCATTTGATTTGAAATAATTTTTATTCAAAGTGCTTCATATGATTGAAATATATCTAATACCGATTCAAGGAGTCAAAAACATTTGGTAATTAAGCACAACAAATGATTTGAAAGGTGTTCATACAACACAAATCGCCTAAGAGACTATGACGGTTTTACCCATTCATTTGAATGGAGATTGATCCAAGGGCTTCATATGCTTTATATATATCTAATACCTATTCAAGGACTCAAAAATATTTGGTAATTATTCACAACAAAATGATTTGAAAGGTTTTCATACACCAAAAATCGCCTAAGAGACTATGACGGTTTTACCCTTTGATATGAAATAAGTTTGATCCAAGGGCTTCATATGCTTTAACATATTTAATACCTATTCAAGGAGTCAAAAATATTTGGTAATTAACCAAAAAAAATGATTTGAAAGGTGTTCATACACCACAAATCCCCTAAGAGACTATGACGGTTTTACGTTTGATATGAAATAAGTTTGATCTAAGGGGTTCATATGATTGAAATATATCTAATACCTATTCAAGGAGTCAGAAATATTTGGTAATTGTTCACAACAAAATAATTTTAAAGGTGTTCATACACCACAAATCGCCTACGAGACTATGACGGTTTTACCCTTTAATTTGAATTGAGTTTGATACAAGGGATTCAAATGCTTTAAATATATCGAATACCTATTCAAGGACTCAAAAATATTTGGTAATTATTCCCAACAGAATGATTTGAAAGGTGTTCATACACACAAAATCGCCTCAGAGACTATGACGATTTTACCCTTTGATATGAAATATGTTTGATACAAGGACTTCATATGATTTAATTACATCTAATTCCTGTTCAAGGAGTCAAAAATATTTTGTAATTAACGACAATAAAATGATTTGAAAGGTGTTCATACACCACAAATCCCCTAAGAGACTATGACGGTTTTACCCTTTGATATGAAATAAGTTTGATCCAAGGGCTTCATATGATTGAAATATATCTAATACCTATTCAAGGATTCAGAAATATTTTGTAATTATTCACAACAAAATAATTTGAAACGTGTTCATACACCACAAATCGCCTAAGAGACTATGACGGTTCTACCCATTCATTTGAATGGAGTTGGATCCTAGGGCTTCATATGGTTTAAATATATATAATACCTATTCAAGGACTCAAAAATATTTGGTAATTATTCACAACAAAATGATTTGAAAGGTTTTCATACACCACAAATCGCCTAAGAGACTATGACGGTTTTACCCTTTGATATGAAAGAAGTTTGATCCAAGGGCTTCATATGATTTAATTATATCTAATACCTATTCAGGAGTCAAAAATATATTGTAATTAAGCCCAACAAATGATTTCAATGGTCTTGATACAACTCAAATCTACTAAGAGACTATGACGGTTTTACCCTTTGATTTTAATTGAGTTTGATCCAAGGACTTCTATGATTTAAAAATATCTAATACCTATTTAAGGACTCAAAAATATTTGGTAATTAATTAAAACAAAATTATTTGAAAGGTGTTTATTCACCACAAATCGCAAAAGACACTATGACGGTTTTACCCTTTGTTTTGAATTGAGTTTGATCCAAGGAATTCATATGCTTTAAATATATCTAATACCTATTCAAGGAGTCAAAAATATTTGGTAATTGTTCACAACAAAATAATTTGATAGGTGTTCATACGCCACAAATCGCCGAAGATACTATGACGGTTTTACCCTTTGATTTGAAATAAGTTTTATCCAAGGGCTCCATATGATTGAAATATATAATACCTATTCAAGGAGTCAAAAACATTTGGTAATTAAGCACAACAAATGATTTGAAAGGTCTTCATACAACACAAATCGCCTAAGAGACTACGATGGTTTTACCAATTCATTTGAATGGAGTTGGATCCAAGGGCTTCATATGCTTTAAATATATCTAATACCTATTCAAGGACTCAAAAATATTTGGTAATTATTCACAACAAAATGATTTGAAAGGTTTTCATACATCACAAATCGCCTAAGAGACTATGACGGTTTTACCCTTTGATATGAAATAAGTTTGATCCAAGGTCTGCATATGATTTAATTATATCTAATACCTATTCAAGGATTCAAAAATATTTTGTAATTAAGCACAAAAAATTATTTCAAAGGTCTTCAAACAACACAAATCCCCTAAGAGACTATGACGGTTTTACCCTTTGATATGAATTGAGTTTGATCCAAGGACTTCATATGCTTTAAATATATCTAATACATATTAAAGGAGTCAAAAATATTTGGTAATTGTTCACAACAAAATAATTTGAAAGTTGTTCATACGCCATAAATTGCCGAAGATACTATGACGGTTTTACCCTTTGATTTGAAATAAGTTTTATCCAAGGGCTTCATATGATTGAAATATATCTAATACCTATTCAAGGAGTCAAAAATATTTGGTAATGAAGCACAAAAAATGATTTGAATGGTCTTCATACACCACGAATCGCCTAAGAGACTATGACAGTTTTACCCTTTGATTTGATATAATTTGGATCAAAGTGCTTCATAAGATTTAAATATATCTAATACCGATTCAAGGAGTCAAAAACATTTGGTAATTAAGCACAACAAATGATTTAAAAGGTGTTCATACACCAGAAATTGCCTAAGAGACTATGACGGTTTTACGCTTTGATTTGAATGCAGTTTGATCCAAGGGCTTCATATGCTTTAAATATATCTAATACCTATTCAAAGAGTCCAACATATTTGGTAAATATTCACAACAAAATGATTTAAATGGTTTTCATACACCACAAATCGCCCAATAGACTATGAAGGTTTTGCCCTTTGATATGAAATAAGTTTGATCCAAGGGCTTCATATGATTGAAATATATCTAATACCTATTCAAGGACTCAAAAATATTTGGTAATTATTTGCAACAAAATAATTTGAAGGTGTTCATACAAAACAAATCGCCTAAGAGACTATGACAATTTTACCCTTTAATTTGAATTGAGTTTGCTCCAAGGGCTTCAAATGCTTTAAATATATCAAATACCTATTCAAGGACTAAGGAATATTTGTTAATTATTCACAACAAAAAGATTTGAAAGGTGTTCATACACCACAAATAGCCTATGAGACTATGACGATTTTACCCTTTGATTTGAAATAAGTTTTATCCAAGGGCTTAATATGATTGAAATTCATCTAATTACTATTCAAGGAGTGAAAAATATTTGGTAATTAAGCACAAAAAATGATTTGAAAGGTGTTCATACACCACAAATCGCCTAAGAGACTGCAACGGTTTTACCCTTTGATTTGAAATAATTTTTATTCAAAGTGCTTCATATGATTGAAATATATCTAATCCTATTCAAGGAATCAAAAAAAATTTGTAATTAAGCACAAAAAATGATTTGAAAGGTGTTCATACACCACAAATCGCCTAAAGAGACTATGACGGTTTTACCCTTTGATATGAAATATGTTTGATACAAGGACTTCATATGATTTAATTACATCTAATTCCTGTTCAAGGAGTCAAAAATATTTTGTAATTAACGACAATAAAATGATTTGAAAGGTGTTCATACACCACAAATCCCCTAAGAGACTATGACGGTTTTACCCTTTGATATGAAATAAGTTTGATCCAAGGGCTTCATATGATTGAAATATATCTAATACCTATTCAAGGATTCAGAAATATTTTGTAATTATTCACAACAAAATAATTTGAAACGTGTTCATACACCACTTCATATGCTTTAAATATATCTAATACATATTAAAGGAGTCAAAAATATTTGGTAATTGTTCACAACAAAATAATTTGAAAGGTGTTCATACGCCATAAATTGCCGAAGATACTATGACGGTTTTACCCTTTGATTTGAAATAAGTTTTATCCAAGGGCTTCATATGATTGAAATATATCTAATACCTATTCAAGGAGTCAAAAATATTTGGTAATGAAGCACAAAAAATGATTTGAATGGTCTTCATACACCACGAATCGCCTAAGAGACTATGACAGTTTTACCCTTTGATTTGATATAATTTCGATCAAAGTGCTTCATAAGATTTAAATATATCTAATACCGATTCAAGGAGTCAAAAACATTTGGTAATTAAGCACAACAAATGATTTAAAAGGTGTTCATACACCAGAAATTGCCTAAGAGACTATGACGGTTTTACGCTTTGATTTGAATGCAGTTTGATCCAAGGGCTTCATATGCTTTAAATATATCTAATACCTATTCAAAGAGTCCAACATATTTGGTAAATATTCACAACAAAATGATTTAAATGGTTTTCATACACCACAAATCGCCCAATAGACTATGAAGGTTTTGCCCTTTGATATGAAATAAGTTTGATCCAAGGGCTTCATATGATTGAAATATATCTAATACCTATTCAAGGACTCAAAAATATTTGGTAATTATTTGCAACAAAATAATTTGAAGGTGTTCATACAAAACAAATCGCCTAAGAGACTATGACAATTTTACCCTTTAATTTGAATTGAGTTTGCTCCAAGGGCTTCAAATGCTTTAAATATATCAAATACCTATTCAAGGACTAAGGAATATTTGTTAATTATTCACAACAAAAAGATTTGAAAGGTGTTCATACACCACAAATAGCCTATGAGACTATGACGATTTTACCCTTTGATTTGAAATAAGTTTTATCCAAGGGCTTAATATGATTGAAATTCATCTAATTCCTATTCAAGGAGTGAAAAATATTTGGTAATTAAGCACAAAAAATAATTTGAAAGGTGTTCATACACCACAAATCGCCTAAGAGACTGCAACGGTTTTACCCTTTGATTTGAAATAATTTTTATTCAAAGTGCTTCATATGATTGAAATATATCTAATCCTATTCAAGGAATCAAAAAAATTTTGTAATTAAGCACAAAAAATGATTTGAAAGGTGTTCATACACCACAAATCGCCTAAAGAGACTATGACGGTTTTACCCTTTGATATGAAATATGTTTGATACAAGGACTTCATATGATTTAATTACATCTAATTCCTGTTCAAGGAGTCAAAAATATTTTGTAATTAACGACAATAAAATGATTTGAAAGGTGTTCATACACCACAAATCCCCTAAGAGACTATGACGGTTTTACCCTTTGATATGAAATAAGTTTGATCCAAGGGCTTCATATGATTGAAATATATCTAATACCTATTCAAGGATTCAGAAATATTTTGTAATTATTCACAACAAAATAATTTGAAACGTGTTCATACACCACTTCATATGCTTTAAATATATCTAATACATATTAAAGGAGTCAAAAATATTTGGTAATTGTTCACAACAAAATAATTTGAAAGGTGTTCATACGCCATAAATTGCCGAAGATACTATGACGGTTTTACCCTTTGATTTGAAATAAGTTTTATCCAAGGGCTTCATATGATTGAAATATATCTAATACCTATTCAAGGAGTCAAAAATATTTGGTAATGAAGCACAAAAAATGATTTGAATGGTCTTCATACACCACGAATCGCCTAAGAGACTATGACAGTTTTACCCTTTGATTTGATATAATTTCGATCAAAGTGCTTCATAAGATTTAAATATATCTAATACCGATTCAAGGAGTCAAAAACATTTGGTAATTAAGCACAACAAATGATTTAAAAGGTGTTCATACACCAGAAATTGCCTAAGAGACTATGACGGTTTTACGCTTTGATTTGAATGCAGTTTGATCCAAGGGCTTCATATGCTTTAAATATATCTAATACCTATTCAAAGAGTCCAACATATTTGGTAAATATTCACAACAAAATGATTTAAATGGTTTTCATACACCACAAATCGCCCAATAGACTATGAAGGTTTTGCCCTTTGATATGAAATAAGTTTGATCCAAGGGCTTCATATGATTGAAATATATCTAATACCTATTCAAGGACTCAAAAATATTTGGTAATTATTTGCAACAAAATAATTTGAAGGTGTTCATACAAAACAAATCGCCTAAGAGACTATGACAATTTTACCCTTTAATTTGAATTGAGTTTGCTCCAAGGGCTTCAAATGCTTTAAATATATCAAATACCTATTCAAGGACTAAGGAATATTTGTTAATTATTCACAACAAAAAGATTTGAAAGGTGTTCATACACCACAAATAGCCTATGAGACTATGACGATTTTACCCTTTGATTTGAAATAAGTTTTATCCAAGGGCTTAATATGATTGAAATTCATCTAATTCCTATTCAAGGAGTGAAAAATATTTGGTAATTAAGCACAAAAAATGATTTGAAAGGTGTTCATACACCACAAATCGCCTAAGAGACTGCAACGGTTTTACCCTTTGATTTGAAATAATTTTTATTCAAAGTGCTTCATATGATTGAAATATATCTAATCCTATTCAAGGAATCAAAAAAATTTTGTAATTAAGCACAAAAAATGATTTGAAAGGTGTTCATACACCACAAATCGCCTAAAGAGACTATGACGGTTTTACCCTTTGATATGAAATATGTTTGATACAAGGACTTCATATGATTTAATTACATCTAATTCCTGTTCAAGGAGTCAAAAATATTTTGTAATTAACGACAATAAAATGATTTGAAAGGTGTTCATACACCACAAATCCCCTAAGAGACTATGACGGTTTTACCCTTTGATATGAAATAAGTTTGATCCAAGGGCTTCATATGATTGAAATATATCTAATACCTATTCAAGGATTCAGAAATATTTTGTAATTATTCACAACAAAATAATTTGAAACGTGTTCATACACCACTTCATATGCTTTAAATATATCTAATACATATTAAAGGAGTCAAAAATATTTGGTAATTGTTCACAACAAAATAATTTGAAAGGTGTTCATACGCCATAAATTGCCGAAGATACTATGACGGTTTTACCCTTTGATTTGAAATAAGTTTTATCCAAGGGCTTCATATGATTGAAATATATCTAATACCTATTCAAGGAGTCAAAAATATTTGGTAATGAAGCACAAAAAATGATTTGAATGGTCTTCATACACCACGAATCGCCTAAGAGACTATGACAGTTTTACCCTTTGATTTGATATAATTTCGATCAAAGTGCTTCATAAGATTTAAATATATCTAATACCGATTCAAGGAGTCAAAAACATTTGGTAATTAAGCACAACAAATGATTTAAAAGGTGTTCATACACCAGAAATTGCCTAAGAGACTATGACGGTTTTACGCTTTGATTTGAATGCAGTTTGATCCAAGGGCTTCATATGCTTTAAATATATCTAATACCTATTCAAAGAGTCCAACATATTTGGTAAATATTCACAACAAAATGATTTAAATGGTTTTCATACACCACAAATCGCCCAATAGACTATGAAGGTTTTGCCCTTTGATATGAAATAAGTTTGATCCAAGGGCTTCATATGATTGAAATATATCTAATACCTATTCAAGGACTCAAAAATATTTGGTAATTATTTGCAACAAAATAATTTGAAGGTGTTCATACAAAACAAATCGCCTAAGAGACTATGACAATTTTACCCTTTAATTTGAATTGAGTTTGCTCCAAGGGCTTCAAATGCTTTAAATATATCAAATACCTATTCAAGGACTAAGGAATATTTGTTAATTATTCACAACAAAAAAGATTTGAAAGGTGTTCATACACCACAAATAGCCTATGAGACTATGACGATTTTACCCTTTGATTTGAAATAAGTTTTATCCAAGGGCTTAATATGATTGAAATTCATCTAATTCCTATTCAAGGAGTGAAAAATATTTGGTAATTAAGCACAAAAAATGATTTGAAAGGTGTTCATACACCACAAATCGCCTAAGAGACTGCAACGGTTTTACCCTTTGATTTGAAATAATTTTTATTCAAAGTGCTTCATATGATTGAAATATATCTAATCCTATTCAAGGAATCAAAAAAATTTGGTAATTAAGCACAAAAAATGATTTGAAAGGTGTTCATACACCACAAATCGCCTAAAGAGACTATGACGGTTTTACCCTTTGATATGAAATATGTTTGATACAAGGACTTCATATGATTTAATTACATCTAATTCCTGTTCAAGGAGTCAAAAATATTTTGTAATTAACGACAATAAAATGATTTGAAAGGTGTTCATACACCACAAATCCCCTAAGAGACTATGACGGTTTTACCCTTTGATATGAAATAAGTTTGATCCAAGGGCTTCATATGATTGAAATATATCTAATACCTATTCAAGGATTCAGAAATATTTTGTAATTATTCACAACAAAATAATTTGAAACGTGTTCATACACCACAAATCGCCTAAGAGACTATGACGGTTCTACCCATTCATTTGAATGGAGTTGGATCCTAGGGCTTCATATGGTTTAAATATATATAATACCTATTCAAGGACTCAAAAATATTTGGTAATTATTCACAACAAAATGATTTGAAAGGTTTTCATACACCACAAATCGCCTAAGAGACTATGACGGTTTTACCCTTTGATATGAAACAAGTTTGATCCAAGGGCTTCATATGATTTAATTATATCTAATACCTATTCAGGAGTCAAAAATATATTGTAATTAAGCCCAACAAATGATTTCAATGGTCTTGATACAACTCAAATCTACTAAGAGACTATGACGGTTTTACCCTTTGATTTTAATTGAGTTTGATCCAAGGACTTCTATGATTTAAAAATATCTAATACCTATTTAAGGACTCAAAAATATTTGGTAATTAATTAAAACAAAATTATTTGAAAGGTGTTTATTCACAACAAATCGCAAAAGACACTATGACGGTTTTACCCTTTGTTTTGAATTGAGTTTGATCCAAGGAATTCATATGCTTTAAATATATCTAATACCTATTCAAGGAGTCAAAAATATTTGGTAATTGTTCACAACAAAATAATTTGATAGGTGTTCATACGCCACAAATCGCCGAAGATACTATGACGGTTTTACCCTTTGATTTGAAATAAGTTTTATCCAAGGGCTCCATATGATTGAAATATATAATACCTATTCAAGGAGTCAAAAACATTTGGTAATTAAGCACAACAAATGATTTGAAAGGTCTTCATACAACACAAATCGCCTAAGAGACTACGATGGTTTTACCAATTCATTTGAATGGAGTTGGATCCAAGGGCTTCATATGCTTTAAATATATCTAATACCTATTCAAGGACTCAAAAATATTTGGTAATTATTCACAACAAAATGATTTGAAAGGATTTCATACACCACAAATCGCCTAAGAGACTATGACGGTTTTACCCTTTGATATGAAATAAGTTTGATCCAAGGTCTGCATATGATTTAATTATATCTATTACCTATTCAAGGATTCAAAAATATTTTGTAATTAAGCACAAAAAATTATTTCAAAGGTCTTCAAACAACACAAATCCCCTAAGAGACTATGACGGTTTTACCCTTTGATATGAATTGAGTTTGATCCAAGGACTTCATATGCTTTAAATATATCTAATACATATTAAAGGAGTCAAAAATATTTGGTAATTGTTCACAACAAAATAATTTGAAAGGTGTTCATACGCCATAAATTGCCGAAGATACTATGACGGTTTTACCCTTTGATTTGAAATAAGTTTTATCCAAGGGCTTCATATGATTGAAATATATCTAATACCTATTCAAGGAGTCAAAAATATTTGGTAATGAAGCACAAAAAATGATTTGAATGGTCTTCATACACCACGAATCGCCTAAGAGACTATGACAGTTTTACCCTTTGATTTGATATAATTTGGATCAAAGTGCTTCATAAGATTGAAATATATCTAATACCGATTCAAGGAGTCAAAAACATTTGGTAATTAAGCACAACAAATGACTTAAAAGGTGTTCATACACCAGAAATTGCCTAAGAGACTATGACGGTTTTACGCTTTGATTTGAATGCAGTTTGATCCAAGGGCTTCATATGCTTTAAATATATCTAATACCTATTCAAAGAGTCCAACATATTTGGTAAATATTCACAACAAAATGATTTAAATGGTTTTCATACACCACAAATCGCCCAATAGACTATGAAGGTTTTGCCCTTTGATATGAAATAAGTTTGATCCAAGGGCTTCATATGATTGAAATATATCTAATACCTATTCAAGGACTCAAAAATATTTGGTAATTATTTGCAACAAAATAATTTGAAGGTGTTCATACAAAACAAATCGCCTAAGAGACTATGACAATTTTACCCTTTAATTTGAATTGAGTTTGCTCCAAGGGCTTCAAATGCTTTAAATATATCAAATACCTATTCAAGGACTAAGGAATATTTGTTAATTATTCACAACAAAAAGATTTGAAAGGTGTTCATACACCACAAATAGCCTATGAGACTATGACGATTTTACCCTTTGATTTGAAATAAGTTTTATCCAAGGGCTTAATATGATTGAAATTCATCTAATTCCTATTCAAGGAGTGAAAAATATTTGGTAATTAAGCACAAAAAATGATTTGAAAGGTGTTCATACACCACAAATCGCCTAAGAGACTGCAACGGTTTTACCCTTTGATTTGAAATAATTTTTATTCAAAGTGCTTCATATGATTGAAATATATCTAATCCTATTCAAGGAATCAAAAAAATTTTGTAATTAAGCACAAAAAATGATTTGAAAGGTGTTCATACACCACAAATCGCCTAAAGAGACTATGACGGTTTTACCCTTTGATATGAAATAAGTTTGACCTAAGGGCTTCATTTGATATGAATATATCTGATACGTATTCAAGGAGCCAAAAATATTTGGTAATTAAGCACAAAAAACGATTTGAAAGTTGTTCATACAACACAAATCCCTTTGATTTGAATTGAGTTGGATCCAAGGACTTCATATGATTTAAAAAGATCTAATACCTATTCAAGGACTCAAAAATATTTGGTAATTATTCCCAACTAAATGATTTGAAATGTGTTCATTCACCACAAATCGCCTAAGAGACTATGACGGTTTTACCCTTTGATATGACACAAGTTTGATCCAAGGGCTTCATATGCTTTAAATATATCTAAAGGACTCAAAAAAAATTTTAATTATTCAAAAGAAAATTATTTGAAAGGTTTTCATACACCACAAATCACCTAAGAGAATATGACGGTTTTACCCTTTGATATGATTGAGTTTGATCCAAGGGCTTCATATGCTTTAAATATATCTAATACCTATTCAAGTAATCAAAAATATTTGGTAATTAAGCACAAAAAATTATTTGAAAGGTGTTCATACACCACAAATCGCCTAAGAGACTATGACGGTTTTACCCTTTAATTTGTAAAGAGTTTGATCCCAGGGCTTCATATGCTTTAAATATATCTAATACCTATTCAAGGAGTCATAAATATTGGTAATATCTTACAACAAATGATTTTAAAGGTGTTCTTACATTACAAATCCACTAAGAGACTATGACGGTTTTACCCTTTGATTTGAATTGAGTTTGATCTAAGGGCTTCATATGCTTTAAATATATCTAATACCTATTCTCGAGTCAAAAAATTCTGGTAATTATTCACAATAAAATGATTTGAAAGGTGTTCATACACCACAACTCGCCTAAGAGACTATGACGGTTTTACCCTTTGATTTGAAATAATTTTGACCCAAGTGCTTCATATGATTGAAATATATCTAATACCTATTCAAGGAGTCAAAAATATTTGGTAATTAAGCATAACAAATGATTTGAAAAGTGTTAATACACCCCAAATCTCCTAAGGGACTATGACGGTTTGACCCGTTGATTTGTATTGATTTTGATCCCAGGGCTTCATATGGTAATATTGCACACAAAATGATTTGAAAGGTGTTCTTTGACCATAAATCCCCTAAGAGACTATGACAGTTTAAACCTTTGATTTGAATTGAGTTTGATCCAAGGGTTTCATATGCTTTAAATAATACATATTCAAGGACTCAAAAATATTTGATAATTATTCAAGAAAAAATTAATTTGAAAGGTGTTCATACACAAAACATCGCCTAAGTGCCTATGACGGTTTTACCCTTCGATTTGAAATAATTTCAATCCTAGTGTTTCATATGATTGACATATATCAAATACCTATTCAAGGACTCAAAAATATTTGGTAATTAATTGCAACAAAATAATTTGAAGGTGTTCATACAAAACAAATCGCCTAAGAGACTATGACAATTTTACCCTTTAATTTGAATTGAGTTTGCTCCAAGGGCTTCAAATGCTTTAAATATATCAAATACCTATTCAAGGACTAAGGAATATTTGTTAATTATTCACAACAAAAAGATTTGAAAGGTGTTCATACACCACAAATAGCCTATGAGACTATGACGATTTTACCCTTTGATTTGAAATAAGTTTTATCCAAGGGCTTAATATGATTGAAATTCATCTAATTCCTATTCAAGGAGTGAAAAATATTTGCTAATTAAGCACATCAAATGATTTGAAAGGTGTTCATACACCACAAATCGCATAAGAGACTATGACGGTTTTACCCTTTGATTTGAATTGAGTTTGATCCAAGGGCTTCATATGCATTAAATATATGTAACACCTATTCAAGGACTCAAAAATATTTGGTAATTATTCACAACAAAATAAGTTGAAAGGTTTTCATACACCACAAATCGCCTAAGAGACTATGACGGTTTTACCCTTTGATAGGAAATAAGTTTGATCCAAGGGCATCATATGATTGAAATAATTATAATATCTATACAAGGAGTCAAAAATATTTGGTAATTATGCACAAAAAATGATTTCAAATGTGTTCATACACCACAAATCCCCAAAGAGATTATGACGGTTTGACCCTTTGATTTGTATTGTGTTTGCTCCAAGGGATTCATATGATTTAAATATATCTAATACCTATTAAAGGAGTCAAAAAAATTTTGTAATTAAGCACTAAAAGTGATTTGAAAGGTTTTCATACCCCACAAATCCCCTAAGAGACTATGACGGTTTTACCCTTTGATTTGTATTGAGTTTGATCCAAGGGCTTCATATGCTTTAAATATATCTAATACCTATTCAACGACTCAAAATTTTTTGGAAATTATTCACAACAATATGATTTAATAGGTTTTCATACACCACAAATCGCCTAAGAGAATATGACGGTTTTACCCTTTGATTTGAATTGAGTTTGATCCAGGGGCTTCATATGCTTTAAATATATCTAAAACCTATTCAAGGAGTCAAAAAATTTTGGTAATTAAGCACAAAAAATAATTTGAAAGGTGTTCATACACCACAAATCCCCTAACAGACAATGACGGTTTTACCCTTTAATTTAAATTGAGTTTGATCCAAGGGCTTCATGTGCTTTAAATATATATAATACCTATTCGAGGACTCAAAAATATTTGGTAATTATTCACAAGAAAATGATTTGAAAGGTGTTCATACACCACAAATCACATAAGAGACTATGGTGGTTTTATCCTTTTATTTGCATTGAGTTTCATCCAAGGGCTTCATATGCTTTAAATATATCTAATACCTATTAAAGGACTCAAAAATATTTTGTAATTATTCATAAAAAAAAGATTTAAAAGGTGGTCCTACACCAGAAATCACCAAAGAGACTATGACTGTTTTACCCTTTGATTTGAATTGAGTTTGATCCATGGGCTTCATATGCTTTAAATATAGCCAATACCCATTCAAGAAGTCAAAAATATTTGGTAATTATTCACAAGAAAATGATTTGAAAGGTGTTCATACACCACAAATAACCTAATAGGCAATGACGGTTTTACCCTTTGATTTGAATTGAGTTTCCTCCAAGGGCTTCATATGCTCTAAATATATCTAATATCTATTCAAGAACTCAAAAATATTTGGTAATAATTCCCAACAAAATGATTTGAAAGGTGGTCCTACACCACAAATCGCCTAAGTGACTATGACGGTTTCACCCTTTGATTTGAATTGAGTTTGATCCAAGGGCTTCATATACTTTAATTATATCGAATACCTATTGAAGGAGTCAAAAATATTTGGTAATTAAGCACAAAAAATGATTTAAAAGGTGTTCATACACCACAAATCCCCTAAGAGACTACGACGGTTTTACCCTTTAATTTGTATTGAGTTTGATCCAAGGGCTTCACATGCTTTAAATATATCTAATACCTATTGAAGGACGAAAAACTATTTGGTAATCATTCATAAAAAAATGATTTGAAGGGTGTCCATAGACCACAAATCGCCTAGGAGACTATGACGGTTTTACCCTTTGAAAGAATTTCGATCCAAGTGCTTCATATGATTGAAATATATCTAATACCTATTCAACAAGTCAAAAATATTTGGTGATTAAGCACAACAAATGATTTGAAAGGTGTTCATAGAGCACAAATCGCCTAAGAGACTATGACTGTTTTACCTTTTGATTTGAATTGAGTTTGATCCAAGGGCTTCATATGCTTTAAATATATCTAATACCTATTTGAGGACTAAAAAATATTTGGTAATTATTCCCAACAAAATGATTTGAAAGGTGTTTGTACAACACAAATAACCTAAGACTATGACGGTTTTACCCATTGATTTAAATTGAGTTTCATCCAAGGGCTTCATATGCTTTAAATATATCTAAAACCTATTGAAGGACTCAAAAATATTTGGTAATTATTCATAAAAAAATGATTCGAAGGTGGTCCTACACCAAAAATCGCCTAAGAGACTATGACGGTTTTACCCTTTGTTTTGAATTGAGTTTGATCCAAGGGCTTCATATGCTTTAAATATAGCTAATACCTATTCAAGGAGTCAAAAATATTTTGTAATTAAGCACTAAAAGTGATTTGAAAGGTTTTCATACCCCACAAATCCCCTAAGAGACTATGACGGTTTTACCCTTTGATTTGTATTGAGTTTGATCCAAGGGCTTCATATGCTTTAAATATATCTAATACCTATTCAACGACTCAAAATTTTTGGAAATTATTCACAACAATATGATTTAATAGGTTTTCATACACCACAAATCGCCTAAGAGAATATGACGGTTTTACCCTTTGATTTGAATTGAGTTTGATCCAGGGGCTTCATATGCTTTAAATATATCTAAAACCTATTCAAGGAGTCAAAAAATTTTTGGTAATTAAGCACAAAAAATAATTTGAAAGGTGTTCATACACCACAAATCCCCTAACAGACAATGACGGTTTTACCCTTTAATTTAAATTGAGTTTGATCCAAGGGCTTCATGTGCTTTAAATATATATAATACCTATTCGAGGACTCAAAAATATTTGGTAATTATTCACAAGAAAATGATTTGAAAGGTGTTCATACACCACAAATCACATAAGAGACTATGGTGGTTTTATCCTTTTATTTGAATTGAGTTTCATCCAAGGGCTTCATATGCTTTAAATATATCTAATACCTATTAAAGGACTCAAAAATATTTTGTAATTATTCATAAAAAAAAGATTTAAAAGGTGGTCCTACACCAGAAATCACCAAAGAGACTATGACTGTTTTACCCTTTGATTTGAACTGAGTTTGATCCATGGGCTTCATATGCTTTAAATATAGCTAATACCCATTCAAGAAGTCAAAAATATTTGGTAATTATTCACAAGAAAATGATTTGAAAGGTGTTCATACACCACAAATAACCTAATAGGCAATGACGGTTTTACCCTTTGATTTGAATTGAGTTTCGTCCAAGGGCTTCATATGCTCTAAATATATCTAATATCTATTCAAGAACTCAAAAATATTTGGTAATAATTCCCAACAAAATGATTTGAAAGGTGGTCCTACACCACAAATCGCCTAAGTGACTATGACGGTTTCACCATTTGATTTGAATTGAGTTTGATCCAAGGGCTTCATATACTTTAATTATATCGAATACCTATTGAAGGAGTCAAAAATATTTGGTAATTAAGCACAAAAAATGATTTAAAAGGTGTTCATACACCACAAATCCCCTAAGAGACTACGACGGTTTTACCCTTTAATTTGTATTGAGTTTGATCCAAGGGCTTCACATGCTTTAAATATATCTAATACCTATTGAAGGACGAAAAAATATTTGGTAATCATTCATAAAAAAAAAGATTTGAAGGGTGTCCATAGACCACAAATCGCCTAGGAGACTATGACGGTTTTACCCTTTGAAAGAATTTCGATCCAAGTGCTTCATATGATTGAAATATATCTAATACCTATTCAACAAGTCAAAAATATTTGGTGATTAAGCACAACAAATGATTTGAAAGGTGTTCATAGAGCACAAATCGCCTAAGAGACTATGACTGTTTTACCTTTTGATTTGAATTGAGTTTGATCCAAGGGCTTCATATGCTTTAAATATATCTAATACCTATTTGAGGACTAAAAAATATTTGGTAATTATTCCCAACAAAATGATTTGAAAGGTGTTTGTACAACACAAATAACCTAAGACTATGACGGTTTTACCCATTGATTTAAATTGAGTTTCATCCAAGGGCTTCATATGCTTTAAATATATCTAAAACCTATTAAAGGACTCAAAAATATTTGGTAATTATTCATAAAAAAATGATTCGAAGGTGGTCCTACACCAAAAATCGCCTAAGAGACTATGACGGTTTTACAATTTGTTTTGAATTGAGTTTGATCCAAGGGCTTCATATGCTTTAAATATAGCTAATACCTATTCAAGGAGTCAAAAATATTTTGTAATTAAGCACTAAAAGTGATTTGAAAGGTTTTCATACCCCACAAATCCCTAAGAGACTATGACGGTTTTACCCTTTGATTTGTTTTGAGTTTGATCCAAGGGCTTCATATGCTTTAAATATATCTAATACCTATTCAACGACTCAAAATGTTTTGGTAATTATTCACAACAATATGATTTAATAGGTTTTCATACACCACAAATCGCCTAAGAGAATATGACGGTTTTACCCTTTGATTTTAATTGAGTTTGATCCAGGGGCTTCATATGCTTTAAATATATCTAAAACCTATTCAAGGAGTCAAAAAATTTTGGTAATTAAGCACAAAAAATAATTTGAAAGGTGTCCATACACCACAAATCCCCTAACAGACAATGACGGTTTTACCCTTTAATTTAAATTGAGTTTGATCCAAGGGCTTCATGTGCTTTAAATATATATAATACCTATTCGAGGACTCAAAAATATTTGGTAATTATTCACAAGAAAATGATTTGAAAGGTGTTCATACACCACAAATCACATAAGAGACTATGGTGGTTTTATCCTTTTATTTGAATTGAGTTTCATCCAAGGGCTTCATATGCTTTAAATATATCTAATACCTATTAAAGGACTCAAAAATATTTTGTAATTATTCATAAAAAAAAGATTTAAAAGGTGGTCCTACACCAGAAATCACCAAAGAGACTATGACTGTTTTACCCTTTGATTTAAATTGAGTTTGATCCATGGGCTTCATATGCTTTAAATATAGCTAATACCCATTCAAGAAGTCAAAAATATTTGGTAATTATTCACAAGAAAATGATTTGAAAGGTGTTCATACACCACAAATAACCTAAGAGGCAATGACGGTTTTACCCTTTGATTTGAATTGAGTTTCGTCCAAGGGCTTCATA
Source organism: Patellifolia procumbens (assembly GCA_947645195.1). Lineage (NCBI taxonomy): Eukaryota > Viridiplantae > Streptophyta > Magnoliopsida > Caryophyllales > Amaranthaceae > Patellifolia > Patellifolia procumbens. The sequence continues at coordinate 229,875 of CANSGD010001436.1, read as the reverse complement.
TGCTCTAAATATATCTAATATCTATTCAAGAACTCAAAAATATTTGGTAATAATTCCCAACAAAATGATTTGAAAGGTGTTCCTACACCACAAATCGCCTTAGTGACTATGACGGTTTTACCCTTTGATTTGAATTGAGTTTGATCCAAGGGCTTAATATACTTTAAATATATCTAATACCTATTGAAGGAGTCAAAAATATTTGGTAATTAAGCACAAAAAATGATTTAAAAGGTGTTCATACACCACAAATCCCCTAAGAGACTACGACGGTTTTACCCTTTAATTTGTATTGAGTTTGATCCAAGGGCTTCACATGCTTTAAATATATCTAATACCTATTGAAGGACGAAAAAATATTTGGTAATCATTCATAAAAAAAAGATTTGAAGGGTGTCCATAGACCACAAATCGCCTAGGAGACTATGACGGTTTTACCCTTTGAAAGAATTTCGATCCAAGTGCTTCATATTATTGAAATATATCTAATACCTATTCAACAAGTCAAAAATATTTGGTGATTAAGCACAACAAATGATTTGAAAGGTGTTCATAGAGCACAAATCGCCTAAGAGACTATGACTGTTTTACCTTTTGATTTGAATTGAGTTTGATCCAAGGGCTTCATATGCTTTAAATATATCTAATACCTATTTGAGGACTCAAAAATATTTGGTAATTATTCCGAACAAAATGATTTGAAAGGTGTTTATACAACACAAATAACCTAAGAGACTATGACGGTTTTACCCATTGATTTGAATTGAGTTTCATCCAAGGGCTTCATATGCTTTAAATATATCTAAAACCTATTAAAGGACTCAAAAATATTTGGTAATTATTCATAAAAAAATGATTCGAAGGTGGTCCTACACCAAAAATCGCCTAAGAGACTATGACGGTTTTACCCTTTGTTTTGATCTGAGTTTGATCCAAGGGCTTCATATGCTTTAAATATAGCTAATACCTATTCAAGGAGTCAAACATATTTTGTAATTAAGCACAAAAAATGATTTGAAAGGTGTTCATACACCACAAGGCTCCTATGAGACTATGATGGTTTTACCCTTGGATTTGTATTGAGTTTGATCTAAGGGCTTCATATGCTTTGAATATATCTAATAATTATTCAAGGACTCAAAAATATTTGGTAATTATTCACAACAAAATGATTTGAAAGGTTTTCATACACAACCAATCGCCTAAGAGACTATGATGGTTTTACCCTTTCATTTGAATTGAGTTTGATCCAAGTGCTTCATATGTTTTAAATATATTTAATACCTATTCGAGGACTTAGAAATATTTTGTAATTATTTACAAGAAAATGATTTAAAAGGTGTTCATACACCACAAGTCCCCTATGAGACTATGACGGTTTTGCCCTTCGATTTGTATTGAGTTTGATCCAAGGGTTTCATATGCTTTAAATATATCTAATACCTATTCAAGGACTCAAAATAATTGGTAATTATTCACAACAAAATGATTTGAAAGGTTTTCATACACCACAAATCACCTAAGAGACTGTGACGGTTTTACCCTTTTTTTTGAATTGAGTTTGATCCAAGGGCTTCATATGCTTTAAATATAACTAATATCGATTCAAGGAGTCAAAAATATTTTGGTAATTAAGCACAAAAAATGATTTGAAAGGTGTTCATACACCACAAGTCCCCTATGAGACTATGACGATTTTACCCTTGGATTTGTATTGAGTTTGATCCAAGGGCTTCATATGCTTTAAAAATATCTTATACCTATTCAAAGACTCAAAATAATTGGTAATTATTCACACCAAAATGATTTGAAAGGTTTTCATACACCACAAATCACCTAAGAGACTGTGACGGTTTTACCCTTTGTTTTGATCTGAGTTTGATCCAAGGGCTTCATATGCTTTAAATATAGCTAATACCTATTCAAGGAGTCAAACATATTTTGTAATTAAGCACAAAAAATGATTTGAAAGGTGTTCATACACCACAAGGCTCCTATGAGACTATGATGGTTTTACCCTTGGATTTGTATTGAGTTTGATCTAAGGGCTTCATATGCTTTGAATATATCTAATAATTATTCAAGGACTCAAAAATATTTGGTAATTATTCACAACAAAATGATTTGAAAGGTTTTCATACACAACAAATCGCCTAAGAGACTATGATGGTTTTACCCTTTCATTTGAATTGAGTTTGATCCAAGTGCTTCATATGTTTTAAATATATTTAATACCTATTCGAGGACTTAGAAATATTTTGTAATTATTTACAAGAAAATGATTTAAAAGGTGTTCATACACCACAAGTCCCCTATGAGACTATGACGGTTTTGCCCTTCGATTTGTATTGAGTTTGATCCAAGGGTTTCATATGCTTTAAATATATCTAATACCTATTCAAGGACTCAAAATAATTGGTAATTATTCACAACAAAATGATTTGAAAGGTTTTCATACACCACAAATCACCTAAGAGACTGTGACGGTTTTACCCTTTTTTTGAATTGAGTTTGATCCAAGGGCTTCATATGCTTTAAATATAACTAATATCGATTCAAGGAGTCAAAAATATTTTGGTAATTCAGCACAAAAAATGATTTGAAAGGTGTTCATACACCACAAGTCCCCTATGAGACTATGATGATTTTACCCTTGGATTTGTATTGAGTTTGATCCAAGGGCTTCATATGCTTTAAAAATATCTAATACCTATTCAAGGACTCAAAATAATTGGTAATTATTCACACCAAAATGATTTGAAAGGTTTTCATACACCACAAATCACCTAAGAGACTGTGACGGTTTTACCCTTTGTTTTTAATTGGGTTTGATCCAAGGGCTTCATATGCTTTAAATATATCTAATACCTATTCAAGGAGTCAAAAATATTTGGTAATTAAGCACAAAAAATGATTTAAAAGGTGTTCATACACCACAAATCCCCTAAGAGACTATGACGGTTTTACCCTTTGATTTGTATTGAGTTTGATCCAAGGGCTTCATATGATTTAAATATATCTAATACCTATTCAAGGACTCAAAAATATTTGGTAATCATTCATAAAAATCAGATTTGAAGGGTGTCCATAGACCACAAATCGCCTAGGAGACTATGACGGTTCTACCCTTTGAAAGAATTTCGATCCAAGTGCTTCATATGATTGAAGTATATCTAATACCTATTCAACAAGTCAAAAATATTTGGTGATTATGCACAACAAGTGATTTGAAAGGTGTTCATAGAGCACAAATCGCCTAAGAGACTATGACTGTTTTACCTTTTGATTTCAATTGAGTTTGATCCAAGGGCTTCATATGCTTTAAATATATCTAATACCTATTTGAGGACTCAAAAATATTTGGTAATTATTCCCAACAAAATGATTTGAAAGGTGTTTATACAGCACAAATAACCTAAGAGACTATGACGGTTTTACCCATTGATTTGAATTGAGTTTCATCCAAGGGCTTCATATGCTTTAAATATATCTAATACCTATTAAGGGACTCAAAATATTTGGTAATTATTCCTAAAAAAATGATTTGAAGGTGGTCCTACACTAAAAATCGCCTAAGAGACTATGACGATTTTACCCTTTGTTATGAATTGAGTTTGATCCAAGGGCATCATATGCTTTAAATATAGCTAATACCTATTCAAGGAGTCAAAAATATTTGGTAATTAAGCACAAAAAATGATTTGAAAGGTGTTCATACACCACAAGGCTCCTATGAGACTATGATGGTTTTACCCTTGGATTTGTATTGAGTTTGATCTAAGGGCTTCATATGCTTTGAATATATCTAATAATTATTCAAGGACTCAAAAATATTTGGTAATTATTCACAACAAAATGATTTGAAAGGTTTTCATACACAACAAATCGCCTAAGAGACTATGATGGTTTTACCCTTTCATTTGAATTGAGTTTGATCCAAGTGCTTCATATGTTTTAAATATATTTAATACCTATTCGAGGACTTAGAAATATTTTGTAATTATTTACAAGAAAATGATTTAAAAGGTGTTCATACACCACAAATCACCTAAGAGACTATGACGGTTTTACCCTTTGATTTGAATTGAGTTTCATCCAAGGGCTTCATATGCTTTAAATATATCTAATACCTATTCAAGGACTCTAAATAATTGGTAATTATTCACAACAAAATGATTTGAAAGGTGGTCCTACACCAAAAATCGCCTAAGAGACAATGACGGTTTTACCCTTTGATTTGTATTGAGTTTGATCCAAGGCCTTCATATGCTTTAAATATATCTAATACCTATCCAAGGACACAAAAATATTTGGTAATTATTCACAACAAAATGATTTTAAAGGTGTTCATACACCAAAAATCGCCTAAGAGACTATGACGGTTTTACCCTTTGAAAGAATTTCGATCCAAGTTCTTCATATGATTGAAATATATCTAATAAATATTCAAAGTGTCAAAAATATTTGGTGATTAAGCACAACAAATGATTTGGAAGGTGTTCATAGAGCACAAATCGCCTAAGAGACTATGACTGTTTTACCTTTTGATTTGAATTCAGTTTGATCCAAGGGCTTCATATGCTTCAAAGATATCTAATACCTATTCGAGGACTAAAAAATATTTGGTAATTATTCCCAACAAAATGATTTGAAAGGTGGTCCTACACCACAAATCGCCTAAGCGACTATGACGGTTTTACCCTTTGATTTGAATTGAGTTTGATCCAAGGGCTTCATATGCTTTGAATATATCTAATAATTATTCAAGGACTCAAAAATATTTGGTAATTATTCACAACAAAATGATTTGAAAGGTTTTCATACACAACAAATCGCCTAAGAGACTATGATGGTTTTACCCTTTGATTTGAATTGAGTTTGATCCAAGTGCTTCATATATTTTAAATATATTTAATACCTATTCGAGGACTTAAAAATATTTTGTAATTATTCACAAGAAAATGATTTAAAAGGTGTTCATACACCACAAATCACCTAAGAGACTATGACTGTTTTACCCTTTGATTTGAATTGAGTTTCATCCAAGGGCTTCATATGCTTTAAATATATTTACTACCTATTCAAGGACTCAAATACATTTGGTAATTACTCATAACAAAATGATTTGAAAGGTGGTCCTACACCAAAAATCGCCTAAGAGACTATGACAGTTTTACCCTTTGATTTGAATTGAGTTTGATCCAAGGGCTTCATATGCTTTAAATATATCTAATACTTATTCAAGGAGTCAAAATATTTGGTAATTATTAACAACTAAAAGATTTGAAGGGTGTCCATAGACCACAAATCGCCTAGGAGACTATGACGGTTTTACCCTTTCAAAGAATTTCGATCCAAGTGCTTCATATGATTGAAATATATCTAATAACTATTCAAAGTGTCAAAAATATTTGGTGATTAAGCACAACAAATGATTTGAAAGGTGTTCATACAGCACAAATCCCCTAAGAGACTATGACTGTTTTACCTTTTGATTTGAATTCAGTTTCATCCAAGGGCTTCATATGCTTTAAATATATCTAATTCCCATTCAAGAAGTCAAAAATATTTGGTAATTATTCACAAGAAAATGATTTGAAAGGTGTTCATACACCACAAATAACCTAAGAGGCAATGACGGTTTTACCCTTTGATTTGAATTGAGTTTCGTCCAAGGGCTTCATATGCTCTAAATATATCTAATATCTATTCAAGAACTCAAAATATTTGGTAATAATTCCCAACAAAATGATTTGAAAGGTTGTCCTACACCACAAATCGCCTAAGTGACTATGACGGTTTTACCGTTTGATTTGAATTGAGTTTGATCCAAGGGCTTCATATACTTTCAATATATCTAATACCTATTGAAGGAGTCAAAAATATTTGGTAATTAAGCACAAAAAATGATTTAAAAGGTGTTCATACACCACAAATCCCCTAAGAGACTACGACGGTTTTACCCTTTAATTTGTATTGAGTTTGATCCAAGGGCTTCACATGCTTTAAATATATCTAATACCTATTGAAGGACGAAAAAATATTTGGTAATCATTCATAGAAAAAAGATTTGAAGGGTGTCCATAGACCACAAATCGCCTAGGAGACTATGACGGTTTTACCCTTTGAAAGAATTTCGATCCAAGTGCTTCATATGATTGAAATATATCTAATACCTATTCAACAAGTCAAAAATATTTGGTGATTAAGCACAACAAATGATTTGAAAGGTGTTCATAGAGCACAAATCGCCTAAGAGACTATGACTGTTTTACCGTTTGATTTGAATTGAGTTTGATCAAAGGGCTTCATATGCTTTAAATATATCTAATACCTATTTGAGGACTCAAAAATATTTGGTAATTATTCCCAACAAAATGGTTTGAAAGGTGTTTATACAACACAAATAACCTAAGAGACTATGACGGTTTACCCATTGATTTGAATTGAGTTTCATCCAAGGGCTTCATATGCTTTAAATATATCTAAAACCTATTAAAGGACTCAAAAATATTTGGTAATTATTCATAAAAAAATGGTCCTACACCAAAAATCGCCTAAGAGACTATGACGGTTTTACCATTTGTTTTGAATTGAGTTTGATCCAAGGGCTTCATATACTTTAAATATAGCTAATACCTATTCAAGGAGTCAAAAATATTTGGTAATTAAGCCCAAAAAATGATTTGAAAGGTGTTCATACACCACAAGTCCCCTATGAGACTATGACGGTTTTGCCCTTCGATTTGTATTGAGTTTGATCCAAGGGCTTCATATGCTTTAAATATATCTAATACCTATTCAAGGACTCAAAATAATTGGTAATTGTTCACAACAAAATGATTTGAAAGGTTTTCATACACCACAAATCACCTAAGAGACTGTGACGGTTTTACCCTTTTTTATGAATAGAGTTTATCCAAGGGCTTCATATGCTTTAAATATAACTAATATCGATTCAAGGAGTCAAAAATATTTGATAATTAAGCACAAAAAATGATTTGAAAGGTGTTCATACACCACAAGTCCCCTATGAGACTATGACGATTTTACCCTTTGATTTGTATTGAGTTTGATCCAAGGGCTTCATATGCTTTAAATATATCTAATACCTATTCAAGGACTCAAAATAATTGGTAATTATTCACACCAAAATGATTTGAAAGGTTTTCATACACCACAAATCACCTAAGAGACTGTGACAGTTTTACCCTTTGTTTTGAATTGAGTTTGATCCAGGGGCTTCATATGCTTTAAATATATCAAATACCTATTCAAGGAGTCAAAAATATTTGGTAATTAAGCACAAAAAATGATTTAAAAGGTGTTCATACACCACAAATCCCCTAAGAGACTATAACGGTTTTACCCTTTGATTTGTATTGAGTTTGATCAAAGGGCTTCATATGCTTTAAATATATCTAATACCTATTCAAGGACTCAAAAATATTTGGTAATCATTCATAAAAATAAGATTTGAAGGGTGTCCATAGACCACAAATCGCCTAGGAGACTATGACGGTTTTACCCTTTGAAATAATTTCGATCCAAGTGCTGCATATGATTGAAATATATCTAATTCCTATTCAACAAGTCAAAAATATTTGGTGATTAAGCACAACAAATGATTTGAAAGGTGTTCATAGAGCACAAATCGCCTAAGAGACTATGACTGTTTTACCTTTTGATTTGAATTGAGTTTGATCCAAGGGCTTCATATGCTTTAAATATATCTAATACCAATTTGAGGACTCAAAAATATTTGGTAATTATTCCCAACAAAATGATTTGAAAGGTGTTTATACAGCACAAATAACCTAAGAGACTATGACGGTTTTACCCATTGATTTGAATTGAGTTTCATCCAACGGCTTCATATGCTTTAAATATATCTAATACCTATTCAAGGACTCAAAAATATTTGGTAATTATTCCTAAAAAAATGATTTGAAGGTGGTCCTACACCAAAAATCGCCTAAGGGACTATGACGATTTTACCCTTTGTTATCAATTGAGTTTGATCCAAGGGCTTCATATGCTTTAAATATAGCTAATACCTATTCAAGGAGTCAAAAATATTTGGTAATTAAGCACAAAAAATGATTTGAAAGGTGTTCATACACCACAAGGCTCCTATAAGACTATGACGGTTTTACCCTTGGATTTGTATTGAGTTTGATCTAAGGGCTTCATATGCTTTAAATATATCTAATACCTATTCAAGGACTAAAAATAATTGGTAATTATTCACAACAAAATGATTTGAAAGGTTTTTATACACCAAAAATCGCCTAAGAGACAATGACGGTTTTACCCTTTGATTTGTATTGAGTTTGATCCAAGGCCTTCATATGCTTTAAATATATCTAATACCTATCCAAGGACACAAAAATATTTGGTAATTATTCACAACAAAATGATTTTAAAGGTGTTCATACACCAAAAATCGCCTAAGAGACTATGACGGTTTTACCCTTTGAAAGAATTTCGATCCAAGTGCTTCATATGATTGAAATATATCTAATAAATATTCAAAGTGTCAAAAATATTTGGTGATTAAGCACAAAAAATGATTTGGAAGGTGTTCATAGAGCACAAATCGCCTAAGAGACTATGACTGTTTTACCTTTTGATTTTAATTCAGTTTGATCCAAGGGCTTCATATGCTTCAAAGATATCTAATACCTATTCGAGGACTAAAAAATATTTGGTAATTATTCACAACAAAATGATTTTAAAGGTGGTCCTACACCACAAATCGCCTAAGAGACTATGACGGTTTTACCCTTTGATTTGAATTGAGTTTGATCCAAGGGCTTCATATGCTTTAAATATAGCTAATACCTATTCAAGGAGTCAAAAATATTTGGTAATTAAGCACAAATAATGATTTGAAAGGTGTTCATACACCAGAAGTCCCGTATAAGACTATGACGGTTTTACCCTTGGATTTGTATTGAGTTTTATCCAAGGGCTTCATATTCTTTAAATATAACTAATACCTATTCAAGGACTCAAAATAATTGGTAATTGTTAACAACAAAATGATTTGAAAGGTTTTCATACACCACAAATCGCCTAAGAGACGGTGACGATTTTACCCTTTGTTTTGAATTGAGTTTGATCCAAGGGCTTCCTATTCTTTGAATATAACTAATACCGATTCAAGGAGTAAAAAATATTTGGTAATTAAGCACAAAAAATGATTTCAAAGGTGTTCATACACCACAAATCCTCTAAGAGACTATGACGGTTTTACCCTTTGATTTGAATTGACTTTGATCCAAGGGCTTCATATGCTTTGAATATATCTAATAATTATTCAAGGACTCAAAAATATTTGGTAATTATTCACAACAAAATGATTTGAAAGGTTTTCATACACAATAAATCGCCTAAGAGACTATGACGATTTTACCCTTTGATTTGAATTGAGTTTGATCCAAGTGCTTTATATGTTTATATTTTATACCTATTCGAGGACTTATTAATATTTGGTAATTATTCACAAGAAAATGATTTAAATGGTGTTCATACACCACAAATCGCCTAAGAGACTATGACTGTTTTACCTTTTGATTTGAATTCAGTTTCATCCAAGGGCTTCACATGCTTTAAATATATCTAATACCTATTCGAGGACTAAAAAATATTTGGTAATTATTCACAAAAAAATGATTTGAAAGGTGGTCCTACTCCACAAATCGCCTAAGAGACTATGACGGTTTTACCCTTTGATTTGAATTGAGTTTGATCCAAGGGCTTCATATGCTTTAAATATATTTACTACCTATTCAAGGACTCAAATACATTTGGTAATTACTTATAACAAAATGATTTGAAAGGTGGTCCTACACCACAAATCGCCTAAGACACTATGACGGTTTTACCCTTTGATTTGAATTGAGTTTGATCCAAGGGCTTCATATGCTTTAAATACATCTAATACCTATTCAAGGAGTCAAAAATATTTGGTAAATATTAATGACGAAAAGATTTGAAGGGTGTCCATAGACCACAAATTGCCTAAGAGACCATGACGGTTTTACCCTTTGAAAGAATTTCGATCCAAGTGCTTCATATGATTGAAATATATCTAATACCTATTCAAAGAGTCAAAAATATTTGGTAATTAAGCACAACAAATGATTTGAAAGGTGTTCATAGACCACAAATCGCCTAAGAGACTTTGACGGTTTTACCGTTTGATTTGAATTGAGTTTGATCCAAGGGCTTCATATGTTTTAAATATATCTAATACCTATTCGAGGACTCAAAAATATTTGGTAATTATTCACAAGAAAATGATTTGAAAGGTGTTCATACACCACAAATCACCTAAGAGACCATGACGGTTTTACCCTTTGATTTGAATTGAGTTTTATCCAAGGGCTTCATTTGCTTTAAATATATAAAATACCTATTTAAGGACTCAAAAATAATTGGTAATTATTCACAACAAAATGATTTGAAAGGTGGTCCTACACCACAAATCGTCTAAGAGACTATGAAGGTTTTAGCCTTTGTTTTGAATTGAGTTTGATCCAAGGGCTTTATATGCTTTAAATATATCTAATACCTATTCGAGGACTCAAAAATATTTTGTAATTATTCGCAAGAAAATGATTTGAAAGGTGTTCATACAACACAAATCACTTAAGAGCCTATGACGGTTTTACCCTTTGTTTTGAATTGAGTTTCATACAAGGGCTTCATTTTCTTTAACTATATCTAATAACTTTTCAAGGACTCAAAAATATTTTGTAATTATTCACAACAAAATGGTTTCAATGGTGTTCATACACCACAAATCCCCTAAAAGACTATGACGGTTTGACCCTTTGATTTGTATTGAGTTTGATCCAAGGGCTTCATATGCTTTAAATATATCTAATACATATTCAAGGAGTAAAAAATATTGTTAATTAAGCACAAACAATGATTTGAAAGGTTTTCAGATACAACAAATCTCCTAAGAGACTATGACGGTTTTACCCTTTGATTTGTATTGAGTTTGATCAAAAAACTTCATATGCTTTAAATATATCTAATACCTATTCAAGGATTCAAAAATATTTGGTAATTAATAACAAAAAAAATGATTTAAAAGGTTTTCATACACCACAAATCGCGTAAGAGACTATGACGGTTTTACCCCTTGATTTGAATTGAGTTTGATCCAAGGGCTTCATATGATTTAAATATATCTATTACCTATTCAAGGAGTCAAAAATATTTAGTAATTAAGCACAAAAAATGATTTGAAAGGTGTTCATACACCACAAATCCCCTAACAGACTATGACGGTATTACCCTTTGATTTGTATTGAGTTTGATCAAAGGGATTCATATTCTTTAAATATATCTAATACCTATTCAAGGAGGCAAAATTTTTTTTATTATTCCACAACAAATGATTGGAAAGGTGTTCTTAAACCACAAATCCCCTAAGAGACTAGGACAGTTTTACCCTTTGATTTGAATTGAGTGTTATCCAAGTGCTTCATATGCTTTAAATATATCTAATACCTATTCAAGGACTCAAAAATATTTGGTAATCATTCACGAAAATAAGATTTGAAAGGGGTCATAAGACCACAAATCGCCTAGGAGACTATGACGGTTTTACCCTTTGAAAGAATTTTGGTCAAAGTGCTTCATATGATTGAAATATATCTAATACCTATTCAAAGTGTCAAAAATATTTGTTAATTAAGCACAAAAAATGATTTGAAAGGTGTTCATATAGCACAAATCGCCTAAGAGACTATGACGGTTTTACCTTTTGATTTGAATTGAGTTTGATCCAAGGGCTTCATATGCTTTAAATATATCTAATACTTATTCAAGGTGTCAAAAATATTTGGTCTTTAAGCACAAAAAATGAATTGAAAGGTGTTCATAGAGCACAAATCACCTATGAGACTATGACGGTTTTACCCTTGGATTTGTATTGAGTTTGATCCAAGTGCTTTATATGCTTTAAATACCTATTCAAGGACTCCAAATATTAGGTAATTTTTCACAAAAAAAAAGATTTGAAGGGTGTCCATAGACCACAAATCGCCTAGGAGACTATGAACAGTTTTACCCTTTGATGGAATTTCAATCCAAGTGCTTCATATGATTGAAATATATCTAATACCTATTCAAAGAGTCAAAAATATTTGGAAATTAAGCACAACAAATGATTTGAAAGGTGTTCATAGGCCACAAATCGCCTAAGAGACTATGATGGTTTTACCTTTTGATTTGAATTGAGATTGATCCAAGTTCTTCATATGCTTTAAATATATCTGATACCTATTCTAGGACTCAAAAATATTTGGTAATTATTCACAAGAAAATGATTTGAAAGGTATTCATACACTACAAATAACATAAAAGACTATGACGATTTTACCCTTTGATTTGAATTGAGTTTCATCAAAGGGCTTCATTTGCTTTAAATATATCTAATACCTATTCAAGGAATCAAAAATATTTGGTAAGTATTTACAACAAAATGATTTGAAAGGTGGTCCTACACCACAAATCGCCTAAGAGTCTATGACGGTTTTAGCCTTTGATTTGAATTGAGTTTGATCCAAAGCTTCATATGCTTTAAATATATCTAATTCCTATTCGAGGACTCAAAAGTATTTTGTAATTATTCACAAGAAAATGATTTGAAAGGTGTTCATACACCACAAATCACTTAAGAGACTATGGCGGTTTTACCCTTTGATTTGAATTGAATTTCTTCCAAGGGCTTCATTTGCTTTAACTATGTCTAATACCTATTCAAGGACTCAAAAATATTTGGTAAGTATTCACAAAAAAATGATTTGAAAGGTGGTCCTACACCACAAATCGCCTAAGAGACTATGACGGTTTTAGCCTTTGATTTGAATTGAGTTTGATCCAAAGGCTTCATATTCTTTAAATATATCTAATACCTATTCGAGGACTCAAAAGTATTTTGTAATTATTCACAAGAAAATGATTTGAAAGGTGTTCATACACCACAAATCACTTAAGAGACTATGACAGTTTTACCCTTTGATTTGAATTGAGTTTCTTCCAAGGGCTTCATTTGCTTTAACTATATCTAATACCTATTCAAGGACTCAAAAATATTTGGTAATTATTCACAACAAAATGATTTCAAAGGTGTTCATACACCACAAATCCCCTAAGAGACTATGACTGTTTGACCCTTTGATTTGTATTGAGTTTGATCCAAGGGCTTCATATGATTTAAAGATATCTAATACATATTCAAGGAGTCAAAAGTATTTGGTAATTAAGCACAAAAAATTGATTTGAAAGGTTTTCAGACACCACAAATCTCCTAAGAGACTTTGACGGTTTTACCCTATGATTTGTATTGAGTTTGATCCAAGGACTTCATATGCTTTAAAATTATCTAATACCTATTCAAGGATTTAAAAATATTTGGTAATTATTCACAAAAAAATTGATTTAAAAGGTTTTCATACACCACAAATCGCCTAAGAGACTATGACGGTTTTACCCTTTGATTTTAATTGAGTTTGATCCAAGGGCTTCATATGCTTTAAATATATCTAATACCTATTCAAGGACGCAAAAATATTTGCTAATTATTCATAAAAAAATGATTTGAAAGGCGGTCCAACATCACAAATCGCCTAAGAGACTATAACTGTTTTACCCTTTGATTTGAATTGAGTTTGATCCAAGGGCTTCCTATGCTTTAATATAGCTAATACCTATTCAAGGAGTTAAAAATATTTTATAATTAAGCACAAAAAATGATTTGAAAGGTGTTCATACACCACAAATCACTTAAGAGACTATGACAGTTTTACCCTTTGATTTGAATTGAGTTTCTTCCAAGGGCTTCATTTGCTTTAACTATATCTAATACCTATTCAAGGACTCAAAAATATTTGGTAATTATTCACAACAAAATGATTTCAAAGGTGTTCATACACGACAAATCCCCTAAGAGACTATGACGGTTTGACCCTTTGATTTGTATTGAGTTTGATCCAAGGGCTTCATATGCTTTAAAGATATCTAATACATATCCAAGGAGTCAAAAGTATTTGGTAATTAAGCACAAAAAATTGATTTGAAAGGTTTTCAGACACCACAAATCTCGTAAGAGACTATGACGGTTTTACCCTATGATTTGTATTGAGTTTGATCCAAGGACTTCATATGCTTTAAATATATCTAATACCTATTCAAGGATTTAAAAATATTTTTTAATTATTCACAAAAAAATTGATTTAAAAGGTTTTCATACACCACAAATCGCCTAAGAGACTATGACGGTTTTACCCTTTGATTTGAATTGAGTTTGATCCAAGGGCTTCATATGCTTTAAATATATCTAATACCTATTCAAGGACGCAAAAATATTTGCTAATTATTCATTAAAAAATGATTTGAAAGGCGGTCCAACATCGCAAATCGCCTACGAGACTATAACTGTTTTACCCTTTGATTTGAATTGAGTTTGATCCAAGGGCTTCATATGCTTTAAATATAGCTAATACCTATTCAAGGAGTCAAAAATATTTGGTAATTAAGCACAAAAAATGATTTGAAAGGTGTTGATACACCAGAAGTCCCCTATGAGACTATGTCAGTTTTACCCTTGGATTTGTATTGAGTTTTATCCAAGGGCTTCATATTCTTTAAATATAACTAATACCTATTCAAGGACTTAAAATAATTGGTAATTATTCACAACAAAATGATTTGAAAGGTTTTCATACACCACAAATCGCCTAAGAGACGGTAACGGTTTTACCCTTTGTTTTGAATTGAGTTTGATCCAAGGGCTTCATATGCTTTGAATATAACTAATACCGATTCAAGGAGTCCTTAAGCACAAAAAATTATTTGAATGGTGTTCATACACCACAAATCCCCTAAGAGACTATGACTGTTTTACCCTTTGATTTGAATTGAGTTTGATCCAAGGGCTTAATATGCTTTAAATATATCTAATACCTATTCAAGGAGTCAAAAATATTTGGTAATTAAGCACCAAAAATGATTCGAAAGGTGTTCAGACACCACAAATCCCCTAAGAGATTATGACGATTTGACCCTTTGATTTGTATTGAGTTTGATCCAAGGGCTTCATATGATTTAAATATATCTAATACCTATTCAAGGAGTCAAAAAATTTGGTAATTAAGCCCAAAAAATGATTTGAAAGGTGTTCATATACCACAAATCCCCTAAGAGACTATGACGGTTTTACCCTTTGATTTGAATTGAGTCTGTTCCAAGGGCTTCATGTAATACTCCGTATTTTTACCATTTATTATTATTATCTTTTAAGTTTTGATTAAGTTTTATACTTTAAAGTTATGATTATCTTAGTAAATATATTTCATGAACTATTAAGTTTTATAATATATTTTATAATATATTTAGTTTAAATTATTAGAGTTTTAATATTTTCTTAAAGAGTTTATGAAAATCAGGATTTAATGATTTTGGAGCTTGTTTGACTTTTCTAAGCTGAGTTTGACTAGGTTATAAAACCTAATTTAATTAGTAATTAAAAAAAAAGGGGAAGACCATAAAAGCCTTCATGCCCTCTCCTCCTTCCATATTAACGCTGCACAGCAAAAAGAAAAACGGCGCAACCCCTTCCTCCTTCCTGTTCCTCTGTTCAACCAAAGAACAAACTGCGCTTCCATTGATTCGCCTCCATCGCCGGCAGTCGCACCAATTACACCGGCGAGCCTTGTTCTCCTTTTTCTTGGTTTTGGTATCTTTATCTCCCTCTCATGTCTTTGTGCTCTGTTTCGCTGCTGTAGTATTATTCTGTTTTGGGCCGTTGTATACTCGCCGGTCAGGCGATGGTTCGTCGCCTAAGCCGCCTGAGTTGACGAGCCTCCTTCTTCCCTTGTTATTCTTAGTGCTGTCACGAGTTATTGATTGGAAGTGTAGCGCCATGATGTTCGTTGGTGGCTTCGTGTAACGAAGCCTACTCTTCCTTCGTTTCAGCAGCGTGGATCGCCGCCGCGGTGGGCCGAGTGCTGCTGTCGTTGCCGTCGACAGTGGTGGTCGGGTTAGACCATCGTGAAACTGTTGGTTGGGACGAGAGTTTAAGGCTCTCATATAGCATCACAATTCAAGTTATACAAGTATATTTAGGGAAAATGTTTTGTTACAAGTCTTTGATTATTGATTATGTTTCAATTAATTATAGGTTATGTAAAATAGCTTATTTTTTTATGTAAAAGCTATAGTATGAAATTAGTTTTAAAAAGAGTTTATATTCGAAAGGTGAAGGATATTTGTTGAAAGGGTTCATATGGCTTAAAGAAACTAAATTTCATATTACATTAAGGTTTTAAATTGGTTGTGAGTTTAAATAGTAATTTGATGTGAATTGAGTATTTATTATGACTCAATATATGTTTTAGGTACCCAATTCGTAGAAGGGGAGTTTTAGTATGTAGTTGTGTGGAATTCACGCTTTAGAGGTACGTACACGTTAGCAAAATTCTAAATTAGGAATCATGTTAGTTTATTTATTGTCGTAGATTATCGTAAAGCATGAAAAACTTAGTGTCATGATTAGAGGACTCTATTGTTTGGCCTATATGACGATAAATCATGTTTTAAGTGACTTGTATGTTACGTGATCCATATGAGTTAAGTATGGAAATACTATAGTAGTATGTTGTCTAGTAAGTTTTATTGGAATGGCAAGTTTATCATGTTAAGCGAGGTCTTACATGTTTATTTATGGCAAGATGTCCTTAAGCATGCTTTCTTTGTAATCAAGCAATTTTAGTCTTATTAAGTAAGTCAAGTATAGTAAGTTCAATTGAGAAGTTTGAGGTAACTTCATGTTAAGTCAAGGAATTAATCAAAGGAATGTTATCTGATCACCTAACGTGATTTAAGATAAAAGAGGATGTATATGGTTATATGAGTTGTCCTTGTGTCATGTGTGTATTTATGTCATTCTTGTACATGTCTATACTTTCATAAAATACTAAAGCATTTAAAGTGAAAGAAAGAATGGCATTAAAACTCGTAGGATGGATCCCCTATGAGTATTGAACAATGGGGGGGATGACAACCGCAGTGTTGTACATTTCTTCACAGGCTTCTACATGACGATGTAGATGACCTATAGTTTTAGTAATTCGTCGAGATGGCTAAGGTGAGCCAGAATTTATGAGTAAGTTGATCCAGGTGAGACTCTTACTTAGAGGTATGATCATACTGACGTTGTAGGTAAGGTTATTTGATTTGAGATCGGTCCTAGGGACGCTCTTATCACTTTCAAGGTTTGAGGTCGGTCCTAGGGACGCTCTTATCACTTTCAAGGTTATTCGATTTGAGGACGGTCCTACGGACGCTCTTATCATCTTTTAAATAGTATCCCGTATGATTCTTGGTGGATGACGGTGCCCGTTCAATGCCAATTCAATAATAAAGTAATTTAATAGTCTGTATGATGAGTCAAGAGTCGAGTTGTTAAGTCATGCTATGTTTTAACTTGTTAGTATCATGCTAGGATGTTTTGTTATGCATTAAACTTTGTTAGTATGTATGTACTCAACCCGTAGCTGACGTGTACTTTCTTGTGTGCCATCCATTGTATTGTGGACCTGCAACGACCCATCTCAACCTTATGTTGTATGGTAAGCATGATTTCTTTTCAGGTATTCGTGATGAGCATCATTAGGAAGGGATCTTTCAGCAAGTTGGTTTTCACCATTATGTTAAGCAACATTGATTTATTTGATTTTCACTCAAAGAACATTAGTCACGTTTTGGGACTGTTTTAAATATTAAGTTAGGAGTTTGGATTTCTAAGGATTTTAATAAGGGGCCTTAAAGGGTTTTCAGTTTGTCTTTGATTAATTTTAAGTTAAGACTTCGGCTGTTTTATTTGCAAAGGTTAGTAGACTTATTTAATATTTTGTTTTATCAGCCGTATACGTATCACCGTGGCGGTAACACCTCTAGATACCTTTGGTTTACGTAGAAAATTATTTATGAAAATTAGAGAGGAATTTGGGGGTGTTACACTTCATATGCTTTAAATATATATAATACCTATTTAAGGACTAAAAAATATTTGGTAATTATTCACAACAAAATGATTTGAAAGGTTTTCATACACAACAAATCGCCTAAGAGACTATGACGGTTTTACCCTTTGATTTGAATTGAGTTTGATCCAAGGGCTTCATATGTTTTATATATATTTAATACCTATTCGAGGAATTAAAAATATTTGGTAATTATTCACTAGAAAATGATTTAAAATGTGTTCATACACCACAAATCACCTAAAAGACTATGACGTTTTACCCTTTCATTTGAATTGAGTTTCATCCAAGGGCTTCATATGCTTTAAATATATCTTATACCTATTCAAGGACTCAAATATATTTGGTAATTATTCACAAGAAAATGATTTGAAAGGTATTCATACACCACAAATAACCTAAGAGACTATGACGGTTTTACCCTTTGATTTGAATTGAGTTTGATCAAATGGCTTCATATGCTTTAAATATATCTAATACATATTCAAGGAATCAAAAATATTTGGTAATTAAGCACAAAAAGGGAATTAAAAGGTGTTCATACACCACAAATCCCCTATGAGACTATGACGGTTTTACCCTTGGATTTGTATTTAGTTTGATCCAAGGGCTTTATATGCTTTAAATATATCTTATACCTATTCAAGGACTCAAAATATTTGGTAATTATTCACAACAAAAAGATTTGAAGGGGGTCCATAGACCACGAATCGCCTAGGAGACTATGACGGTTTTACCCTTTGAAAGAATTTCGATCCAAGTGCTTCATATGATTGAAATATATCTAATACCTATTCAGATATTCAAAAATATTTGGTAGTTAAGCACAACAAATGATTTGAAAGGTGTTCATAGACCACAAATCGCCTAAGAGACTATGACGGTTTTACCTTTTGATTTGAATTGAGTTTGATCAGAGGGCTTCATATGCTTTAAATATATCTAATACCTATTCGAGGACTCAAAAATATTTGGTAATTATTCACAAGAAAATGATTTGAAAGGTGTACATACACCACAAATCACCTAAGAGATTATGACAGTTTTACCCTTTGATTTGAATTGAGTTTCATCCAAGGGCTTCATTTTCTTTAAATATATATAATACCTATTCAAGGACTCAAAAATATTTGTTAATTAATCAGAACAAAATGATTTGAAAGGTGGACCTACACCACAAATCGCTTAAGAGACTATGACGGTTTTAGCCTTTGATTTGAATTGAGTTTGATCCAAAGGCTTCATATGCTTTAAATATATCTAATACCTATTCTAGGACTCAAAAGTATTTTGTAATTATTCACAAGAAAATGACTTGAAAGGTGTTCATACACCACAAATCACTTAAGAGACTATGACAGTTTTACCCTTTGATTTGAATTGAGTTTCTTCCAAGGGCTTCATATGCTTTAAAGAATTCTAATACATATTCAAGGAGTCAAAAATATTTGGTAATTAAGCACAAAAAATGATTTGAAAGGTTTTCAGACACCACAAATCTCCTAAGAGACTATGTCGGTTTTACCCTATAATTTGTAATGAGTTTGATCCAAGGACTTCATATGCTTTAATATATCTAGTACCTATTCAAGGATTCAAAAATATTTGGTAATTATTCATAAAAAAATGATTTGAAAGGTGGTCCAACACCACAAATCGCCCAAGAGACTATGACGGGTTTACCCTTTGATTTGAATTGAGTTTGATACAAGGGTTTCATATGCTTTAAATATAGCTAATAACTATTCGAGGAGTCAAAAATATTTGGTAATTAAGCACAAAAAATGATTTGAAAGGTGTTTATACACCAGAAGTCCCCTATGAGACTATGACAGTTTTACCCTTGGATTTAAATTGAGTTTTATCCAAGGGCTTCATATTCTTTAAATATATCTAATACCTATTCAAGGACTTAAAATAATTGGTAATTATTCACAACAAAATGATTTGAAAGGTGTTCATACACCACAAATCTCCTAAGAGATTATGACGGTATTACCCTTTGATTTGAATTGAGTTTCATCCAAGGGCTTCATTTGCTTTAAATATATCTAATACCTATTCAAGGAGTAAAAAATATTTTTTATTATTTCACAACAAATGAATTGAAAGGTGTTCTTACACCACAAATCCCCTATGAGACATTGACGGTTTTACCCTTTGATTTGAATTGAGTGTTATCCAAGTGCTTCATATGCTTTAAATATATCTAATACCTATTTAAGGACTCAAAAATATTTGGTAATCATTCACAAAAATAAGATTTAAAGGGCGTCATAAGACCACAGATCGCCTAGGAGACTATGACGGTTTTACCCTTTGAAAGAATTTTGATCCAAGTGATTCATATGATTGAAATATATCTAATATCTATTCAAAGTGTCAAAAATATTTTTTAATTAAGCACAAAAAATGATTTGAAAGTTGCTCATAGAGCACAAAAATAGCCTAAGAGACTATGACGGTTTTACCTTTTGATTTGAATTGAGTTTGATCCAAGGGCTTCATATGCTTTAAATATATCTAATACCTACTCAAGGTGTCAAAAATAATTGGTAATTAAGCACAAAAAATGAAGTGAAAGGTGTTCATACACCATAAATCCCCTATGAGACTATGACGGTTTTACCCTTGGATTTGTATTGAGTTTGATCCAAGGGCATTATATACTTTAAATATATCGTATACCTATTTAATGACTCCAAATATTTGGTAATTATTCACAACAAAAAGATTTGAAGGGTGTCCATAGACGACAAATCGCCTAGGAGACTATGACAGTTTTACCCTTTGTAAGAATTTCGATCCAAGTGCTTCATATGATTGAAATATATCTAATACCTATTCAAAGAGTCAAACATATTTGGTAATTAAGCACAACAAATGATTTGAAAGGTGTTCATAGACCACAAATCGCCTAAGAGACTATGACGATTTTACCTTTTGATTTGAATTGAGTTTGATACAAGGGCTTCATATGCTTTAAATATATCTGATACCTATTCTAGTACTCATTAATATTTGGTAATTATTCACAAGAAATTAATTTGAAAGGTATTCATACACCACAAATAACCTAAGAGACTATGACGGTTTTACCCTTTGATTTGAATTTAATTTCATCCAAGGGCTTCATTTTCTTTAAATATATATAATACCTATTCAAGGACTAAAAAATATTTGGTAAGTATTCACAACAAAATTATTTGAAAGGTGGTCCTACACCACAAATCGCCTAAGAGACTATGATGGTTTTAGCCTTTGATTTGAATTGAGTTTGATCCAAAGGCTTCATATGCTTTAAATATATCTAATACCTATTCGAGGACTCAAAATTATTTTGTAATTATTAACAAAAAATGATTTGAAAGGTGTTCATACACCACAAATCACTTAAGAAACTATGATGATTTTACCCTTTGATTTGTATTGAGTTTGATCCAAGGGCTTCATATGCTTTAAATATATCTAATTCCTATTCAAGGATTCAAAAATATTTGGTAATTAAGCACAAGAAATGATTTGAAAGGTTTTCAGACACCACAAATCTCCTAAGAGACTATGACGGTTTTACCCTTTGATTTGTATTGAGTTTGATCCAAGGACTTCATATGCTTTAAATATATCTAATACCTATTCAAGGATTCAAAAATATTTGTTAATTATTCACAAAAAAAAATTATTTAAAAGGTTTTCATTCATCACAAATCGCCTAAGAGACTATGACGGGTTTACCGTTTGATTTGAATTGAGTTTGGTCCAAGGGCTTCATATGCTTTAAATATTTCTATTACCTATTCAAGGAGTCAAAAATATTTGGTAATTAAGCAGAAAAAATGATTTGAAAGGTGTTCATACACCACAAATCCCCTAAGAGACTATAACGGTATTACCCTTTGATTTGTATTGAGTTTGATCCAAGGGCTTCATATGCTTTAAATATATCTAATACCTATTCAAGGAATCAAAAATATTTTTTTTATTCCAAAACAAATGATTGGAAAGGTGTTCTTACACCACAAATCCCATATGTGGTTATGACGGTTTTACCCCTTGATTTGAATTGAGTGTTATCTAAGGGATTCATATGCTTTTATATCTAATACCTATTTAAGGACTGAAAAATATTTTGTAATTATTCACAAAAAAAAAGATTTGGTGTCCATAGACCACAAATCCCCTAGGAGACTATGACGGTTTTACCATTTGAATGAATTTCGATCCAAGTGCTTCATATGATTGAAATATATCTAATAGCTATTGAAAGAGTCATAAATATTTTGTAATTAAGCACAACAAATGATTTGAAAGGTGTTCATAGACCTCAAATCGCATAAGAGACTATGACAGTTTTACCTTTTGATTTGAATTGAGTTTGATCCAAGGGCTTCATATGCTTTAAATATATCTAATACCTATTCGAGGACTCAAAAATATTTGGTAATTATTCACAAGAAAATTATTTGAAAGGTGTACATACACCACAAATCACCTAAGAGACTATGACACTTTTTACCCTTTGATTTGAATTGAGTTTCATCCAAGGGCTTCATTTTCTTTAAATATATATAATACCTATTCAAGGACTCAAAAATATTTGTTAATTAATCAGAACAAAATGATTTGAAAGGTGGACCTACACCACAAATCGCCTAAGAGACTATGACGGTTTTAGCCTTTGATTTGAATTGAGTTTGATCCAAAGGCTTCATATGCTTTAAATATATCTAATACCTATTCTAGGACTCAAGAGTATTTTGTAATTATTCACAAGAAAATGATTTGAAAGGTGTTCATACACCACAAATCACTTAAGAGACTATGACAGTTTTACCCTTTGATTTGAATTGAGTTTCTTCCAAGGGCTTCATATGCTTTAAAGATATCTAATACATATTCAAGGAGTAAAAAATATTTGGTAATTAAGCACAAAAAATGATTTGAAAGGTTTTCAGACACCACAAATCTCCTAAGAGACTATGACGGATTTACCCTATGATTTGTATTGAGTTTGATTCAAGGACTTCATATGCTTAAAATATATCTAGTACCTATTCAAGGATTCAAAAATATTTGGTAATTATTCATAAAAAAATGATTTGAAAGGTGGTCCAACACCACAAATCGCCTAAGAGACTATGACGGGTTTACCCTTTGATTTGAATTGAGTTTGATCCAAGGGCTTCATATGCTTTAAATATACCTAATAACTATTCGAGGAGTCAAAAATATTTGGTAATTAAGCACAAAAAATGATTTGAAAGGTGTTCATACACCAGAAGTCCCCTATGAGACTATGACAGTTTTACCCTTGGATTTGTATTGAGTTTTATCCAAGGGCTTCATATTCTTTAAATATATCTAATACCTATTCAAGGACTTAAAATAATTGGTAATTATTCACAACAAAATGATTTGAAAGGTTTTCATACACCACAAATCGCCTAAGAGATGGTGATGGTTTTACTCTTTGATTTGAATTGAGTTTCATCCAAGGGCTTCATTTGCTTTAACTATATCTAATACCTTTTCTAGGACTCAAAAATATTTGGTAATTATTCATAACAAAATGATTGCAAAGTTGTTCATACACCACAAATCCCCTAAGAGACTATGACGGTTTGACCCTTTGATTTATATTGAGTTTGATCCAAGGGCTTCATATGCTTTAAATATATCTAATACCTATTCAAGGAGTCAAAAATAATGTTAATTAAGCACAAAAAATTATTTGAAAGATTTTCAGCCACCACAAATCTCCTAAGAGACTATGACGGTTTTACCCTTTGATTTGTATTGAGTTTGATCCAAGGACTTAATATGCTTTAAATATATCTAATACCTATTCAAGGATTCAAAAATATTTGGTAATTATTCACAAAAAAAATGATTTAAAAGGTTTTCATACACCACAAATCGCCTAAGAGACTATGACGGTTTTACACTTTGATTTGAATTGTGTTTGATCCAAGGGCTTCATATGCTTTAAATATATCTATTACCTATTCAAGGAGTCAAAAATATTTGGTAATTAAGCACAAAAAAATAATTTGAAAGGTGTTCATACACCACAAATCCCCTAAGAGATTATGACGGTATTACCCTTTGATTTGTATTGAGTTTGATCCAAGGGCTTCATATGCTTTAAATATATCTAATACCTATTCAAGGAGTAAAAAATATTTTTTATTATTCCACAACAAATGATTGGAAATGTGTTCTTACACCACAAATCCCCTAAGAGACATTGACGGCTTTACCCTTTGATTTGAATTGAGTGTTATCCAAGTGCTTCATATGCTTTAAATATATCTAATACCTATTCAAGGACTCAAAAATATTTGCTAATCATTCACAAAAATAAGATTTGAAAGGCGTCATAAGACCACAAATCGCCTAGGAGACTCTGACGGTTTTACCCTTTGAAAGAATTTTGATCCAAGTGATTCATATGATTGAAATATATCTAATACCTATTCAAAGTGTCAAAAATATTTGTTAATTAAGCACAACAAATGATTTGAAAGTTGCTCATAGAGCACAAATCGCCTAAGAGACTATGACGGTTTTACCTTTTGATTTGAATTTAGTTTGATCCAAGGGCTTCATATGCTTTAAATATATCTAATACCTACTCAAGGTGTAAAAAATAATTGGTAATTAAGCACAAAAAATAAAGTGAAAGGTGTTCATACACCATAAATCCCCTATGAGACTATGACGGTTTTACCCTTGGATTTGTATTAAGTTTGATCCAAGGGCATTATATGCTTTAAATATATCTTATACCTATTTAATGACTCCAAATATTTTGTAAATATTCACAACAAAAAGATTTGAAGGGTGTCCATAGAACACAAATCGCCTAGGAGACTATGACAGTTTTACCCTTTGTAAGAATTTCGATCCAAGTGCTTCATATGATTGAAATATATCTAATACCTATTCAAAGAGTCAAAAATATTTGGTAATTAAGCACAACAAATGATTTGAAAGGTGTTCATAGACCACAAATCGCCTAAGAGACTATGACGATTTTACCTTTTGATTTGAATTGAGTTTGATACAAGGGCTTCATATGCTTTAAATATATCTGATACCTATTCTAGGACTCAAAAATATTTGGTAATTATTCACAAGAAAATGATTTGAAAGGTATTCATACACCACAAATAACCTAAGAGACTATGACGGTTTTACCCTTTGATTTGAATTGAATTTCATCCAAGGGCTTCATTTTCTTTAAATATATATAATACCTATTCAAGGACTCAAAAATATTTGGTAAGTATTCACAACAAAATGATTTGAAAGGTGGTCCTACACCACAAATCGCCTAAGAGACTATGACGGTTTTAGCCTTTGATTTGAATTGAGTTTGATCCAAAGGCTTCATATTCTTTAAATATATCTAATACCTATTCGAGGACTCAAAAGTATTTTGTAATTATTAACAAGAAAATGATTTGAAAGGTGTTCATACACCATAAATCACTTAAGAGACTATGACGATTTTACCCTTTGATTTGTATTGAGTTTGATCCAAGGGCTTCATATGCTTTAAATATATCTAATACCTATTCAAGGATTCAAAAATATTTGGTAATTAAGCACAAGAAATGATTTGAAAGGTTTTCAGACACCACAAATCTCCTAAGAGACTATGACGGTTTTACCCTTTGATTTGTATTGAGTTTGATCCAAGGACTTCATATGCTTTAAATATATCTAACACCTATTCAAGGATTCCAAAATATTTGTTAATTATTCACAAAAAAAAATGATTTAAAAGGTTTTCATACATCACAAATCGCCTAAGAGACTATGACGGGTTTACCGTTTGATTTGAATTGAGTTTGATCCAAGGGCTTCATATGCTTTAAATATATCTATTACCTATTCAAGAAGTCAAAAATATTTGGTAATTAAGCAGACTAAATTATTTGAAAGGTGTTCATACACCACAAATCCGCTAAGAGACCATAACGGTATTACCCTTTGATTTGTATTGAGTTTGATCCAAGGGCTTCATATGCTTTAAATATATCTAATACCTATTCAAGGAATCAAAAATATTTTTTGTTATTCCAAAACAAATGATTGGAAAGGTGTTCTTACACCACAAATCCCCTAAGAGGTTATGACGGTTTTACCCCTTGATTTGAATTGAGTGTTATTTAAGGGATTCATATGCTTTTATATCTAATACCTATTCAAGGACTGAAAAATATTTTGTAATTATTCACAAAAAAAAGATTTGAAGGTTGTCCATAGACCACAAATCCCCTAGGAGACTATGACGGTTTTACCATTTGAATGAATTTCGATCCAAGTGCTTCATATGATTGAAATATATCTAATAACTATTCAAAGAGTCAAAAATATTTTGTAATTAAGCACAACAAATGATTTGAAAGGTGTTCATAGACCTCAAATCGCATAAGAGACTATGACGGTTATACCTTTTGATTTGAATTGAGTTTGATCCAAGGGCTTCATATGCTTTAAATATATCTAATACCTATTCGAGGACTCAAAAATATTTGGTAATTATTCACAAGAAAATAATTTGAAAGGTGTTCATACACCATAAATCACCTAAGAGGCAATGACGATTTTACACTTTTATTTGAATTGATTTTCATCAAATGGTTTCATATGCGTTAAATATATCTAATACCTATTCAAGGACTCAAAAATATTTGTTAATTTTCACAACAAAATGATTTGAAAGGTGGTCCTACACCACAAATCGCCTAAGAGACAATGACGTTTTACCCTTTGATTTGAATTGAATTTTATCCAAGGGCTTCATATGCTTTAAATATATCTAATACCAATTCAAAGAGTCAAAAATATTTGGTAATTAAACACAACAAATGATTTGAAAGGTGTTCATAGACCACAAATCGCCTAAGGGACTATGACGATTTTACCTTTTGATTTGAATTGAGTTTGATCCAAGGGCTTCATATGCTTTAAATATAGCTGATACCTATTCTAGGACTAAAAAATATTTGGTAAATATTCACAAGAAAATGATTTGAAAGGTATTCATACACCACAAATAACCTAAGAGACTATGACGGTTTTACCCTTTGATTTGAATTGAGTTTCATCCAAGGGCTTCGTTTGCTTTAAATATATCTAATACCTATTCAAGGATTCAAAAATATTTGGTAAGTATTCACAACAAAATGATTTGAAAGGTGGTCCTACACCACAAATTGCCTAAGAGACTATGACGGTTTTAGCATTTGATTTGAATTGAGTTTGATCCAAAGGCTTCATATGCTTTAAATATATCTAATACCTCTTCGAGGACTCAAAATTATTTTATAATTATTCACAAGAAAATGATTTGAAAGTTGTTCATACACCACAAATCACTTAAGAGACTATGACGGTTTTACCCTTTGATTTGAATTGAGTTTGATCCAAGGGCTTCATATGCTTTAAACATATGTAATACCTATTCAAGGAGTCAAAAATATTTGGTAATTAAGCACAAAAAATGATTTGAAAGGTGTTCATACACCACAAATCCCCTAAGAGACTATGACAGTTTTACCCTGTGATATGTATTGAGTTTGATCCAAGGGCTTCATATGCTTTAAATATATCTAATACCTATTCAAGGTGTAAAAAAGATTTGGTAATTAAGCACAAAAAATGATTTGAAAGGTGTTCATACACACCAAATCACCTAAGAGACAATGACGGTTTTACCCTTTTATTTGAATTGATTTTAATCCAAGGGTCTCATATGCTTTAAAGTATCTAATACCTATTCAAGGACTCAAAAATATATGGTAATTATTCACAACAAAATGATTTAAAAGGTGGTCCTACACCACAAATCGCCTAAGAGACATTGACGGTTTTACCCTTTGATTTGAATTGAGTTTGATCCAAGGGCTTCATAAGCTTTAAATATATCTAATAACTATTCAAGGGGTAAAAAATATTTGGTAATTAAGCACAAAAAATGAATTGAAAGGTGTTTATACACCATAAATCCCCTAAGAGACAATGACAGTTTTACCTTTTGATTTGAATTGAGTTTGATCCAAGGGCTTCATATGCTTTAAATATATCTAATACCTATTTAAGGGGTAAAAAAATATGTGGTAATTAAGCACAAAAAATTAATTGAAAGGTGTTCATACACCATAAATCCCCTATGAGACTATGACGGTTTTACCCTTGGATTTGTATTGAGTTTGATCCAAGGGCTTTATATACTTTAAATATATCTTATACCTTTTCAATGACTCCAAATATTTATTAATTATTCACAACAAAAAGATTTGAAGGGTGTCCATAGACCACAAATCGCCTAGGAGACTATGACTGTTTTACCCTTAGAAATTATTTCGATCCAAGTGTTGCATATGATTGAAATATATCTAATCCTATTCAAAGATACAAAAATATTTGGAAATTAAGCACAACAAATGATTTGAAAGGTGTTCATAGACCACAAATCGCCTAAGAGACTATGACGGTTTTACCTTTGGATTTGAATTGAGTTTGATCCAAGGGCTTCATATGCTTTAAATATATCTGATACCTATTCTAGGACTCAAACATATTTGGTAATTATTCACAAGAAAATAATTTGAAAGGTATTCATACACCACAAATAACCTAAGAGACTATGACGGTTTTACCCTTTGATTTGAATTGAGTTTCATCCAAGGGCTTCATTTGCTTTAAATATATCTAATACCTATTCGAGGACTTAAAAGTATTTTGTAATTATTCACAAGAAAATGATTTGAAAGGTGTTCATACACCACAAATCACTTAAGAGACTATGACGGTTTTACCCTTTGATTTGAATTGAGTTTATTCCAAGGGCTTCATTTGCTTTAACTATATCTAATAACTTTTCAAGGAGTCAAAAATATTTGGTAATTAATCATAAAAAATCATTTAAAAGGTTTTCAGACACCACAAATTTCCTAAGAAACTATGACGGTTTTACCCTTTGATTTGTTTTGAGTTTGATCCAAGGACTTCATATCCTTTAAATATATCTAATACCTATTCAAGGATTCAAAAATATTTGGTAATTATTCACAAAAAAAATGATTTAAAAGGTTTTCATACACCACAAATCGCCTAAGAGACTATGACGGTTTTACCCTTTGATTTGAATTGAGTTTGATCCAAGGGCTTCATATGCTTTAAATATATCTATTACCTATTCAAGGAGTCAAACATATTTGGTAATTAAGCACAAAAAATGATTTGAAACGTGTTCATACACCACAAATCCCCTAAGAGACTAAGACGGTTTTACCCTTTGATTTATAATGAGTTTGATCTAAATGCTTCATATGCTTTAAATATATCTAATACCTATTGAAGGATTCACAAATATTTGGTAATTATTCACAAAAAAAATATTTAAAAGGTTTCCATACACTATAAATCCCCTAAGAGACTATGACGGTTTTTATCCTTTGATTTGAATTGAGTTGATCCAAGGGCTTCATATGCTTCAAATATATCATTTACCTATTCAAGGACTCAAAAATATTTGGTAATTAAGCACAAAAACAGACTTGACAGGTGTTCAGACACCACAAATCCCCTAAGAGACTATGACGGTATTACATTTTGATTTGTATTGAGTTTGATCAAAGGGCTTCATATGCTTTAAATATATCTAATACCTATTCAAGGAGTCAAAAATATTTTTTATTATTCCACAACAAATGATTGGAAAGGTGTTCTTACACCACAAATCCCCTAAGAGGTTATGACGGTTTTACCCTTTGATTTGAATTGAGTGTTATCTAAGGGATTCATATGATTTTAATATATCTAATACCTATTCAAGGACTCAAAAATATTTTGTAATTATTCACAAAAAAAAGAATTGAAGGGTGTCCATAGACCACAAATCGCATAGGAGACTATGACGGTTTTACCCTTTGAAAGAATTTCGATCAAAGTGCTTCATATGATTGAAATATATCTAATAGCTATTGAAAGAGTAAAAAATATTTTGTAATTAAGCACAACAAATGATTTGAAAGGTGTTCATAGACCACAAATCGCCTCAGAGACTATGACGGTTTTACCTTTTGATTTGAATTGAGTTTGATCCAAGGGCTTCATATGCTTTAAATATATCTAATACCTATTCGAGAACTCATAAATATTTCGTAATTATTCACAAGAAAATGATTTGAAAGGTGTTGATACACCATAAATCACCTAAGAGACAATGACAGTTTTACCCTTTGATTTGAATTTATTTTCATCCAAGGGTTTCAATGCTTTAAATATATCTAATACCTATTCACGGACTCAAAAATATTTTGTAATTATTCACAAAAAAATGATGTGAAAGGTGGTACTACACCACAAATCGCCTAAGAGACTATGACGGTTTTACCCTTTGATTTGAATTGAGTATGATCCAAGTGCTTCATATGCTTTAAATTATCTAATACCTATTCAAGGAGTCAAAATATTTGGTAATTAAGCACAAAAATGATTCGAAAAGTGTTTATACACCACAAATCCCCTAATAGACTATGACTATTTGACCCTTTGATTTGTATTGAGTTTTATCCAAGGGATTCATATGATTTAAATATATCTAATACCTATTCAAGGAGTCAAAAATATTTTGTAATTAAGCACAAAAAATGATTTGAAAGGTGTTCATATACCACAAATCCCCTAAGAGACTATGACGGTTTTACCCTTTGATTTGAATTGAGTTTGATCCAAGGGCTTCATATGCTTTAAATATATCTAATACCTATTCAAGGACTAAAAAATATTTGGTAATTATTCACAACAAAATGATTTAAAAGGTTTTCATACTTAACAAATCGCCTAAGAGACTATGACGGTTTTACCTTTTGATTTGAATTGAGTTTCATCCAAGGGCTTCATATGCGATAATATATCTAATACCTATTCGAGGACTCAAAAATATTTGGTAATTATTCACAACAAAATAATTTGAAAGGTGTTCATACACCACAAATCACCTAAGATACTATGACGGTTTTACCCTTTCATTTGAATTGAGTTTGATCCAAGGACTTCATATGCTTTAAATATATCTAATACCTATTCAAGTACTCAAAAATATTTGGTAATTATTTACAACAAAATGATTTGAAAGGTTTTCATACACCACAAATCGCCTAAGAGACTATGACGGTTTTACCCTTTGATTTGTATTTAGTTTGATCCAAGGGCTTCACATGCTTTAAATATATCTAATACCTATTCAAGGAGTCAAAAATATTTGGTAATTAAGCACAAAAAATGATTTGAAAGGTGTTCATACACCACAAATCCCCTAAGAGACTATGACGGTTTTACCCTTTGATTTATAATGAGTTTGATCTAAATGCTTCATATGCTTTAAATATATCTAATACCTATTGAAGGATTCACAAATATTTGGTAATTATTCACAAAAAAATATTTAAAAGGTTTTCATACACTATAAATCCCCTAAGAGACTATGACGGTTTTTATCCTTTGATTTGAATTGAGTTTGATCCAAGGGCTTCATATGCTTCAAATATATCTGTTACCTATTCAAGGACTCAAAAATATTTGGTAATTAAGCACAAAAACTGACTTGACAGGTGTTCAGACACCACAAATCCTCTAAGAGACTATGACGGTATTACATTTTGATTTGTATTGAGTTTGATCAAAGGGCTTCATATGCTTTAAATATATCTAATACCTATTCAAGGATTCAAAAATATTTTTTATTATTCCACAACAAATGATTGGAAAGGTGTTCTTACACCACAAATCCCCTAAGAGGTTATGACGGTTTTACCCTTTGATTTGAATTGAGTGTTATCTAAGGGATTCATATGATTTTAATATATCTAATACCTATTCAAGGACTCAAAAAAATTTTGTAATTATTCACAAAAAAAAGATTTGAAGGGTGTCCATAGACCACAAATCGCCTAGGATACTACGACGGTTTTACCCTTTGAAAGAATTTCGATCCAAGTGATTCATATGATTGAAATATATCTAATACCTATTCAAAGATTCAAAAATATATTGTAATT
The DNA here is from genome assembly GCA_947645195.1 of Patellifolia procumbens. NCBI lineage: Eukaryota > Viridiplantae > Streptophyta > Magnoliopsida > Caryophyllales > Amaranthaceae > Patellifolia > Patellifolia procumbens. Next base: position 197,729 of record CANSGD010001436.1, on the reverse strand, counting down.
AAGCACAAAAAATGATTTGAAGGGTGTTGATAGACCACATATCGCCTAAGAGACTATGACGGTTTTACCTTATGATTTGAATTGAGTTTGATCCAAGGGCTTAATATGATTTATATATATCTAATACCTATTCAAGGACTCAAAAATATTTGGTAATTATTCACAATTAAATTATTTGAAAGGTGTTCATACACCACAAATCACCTAACAGACAATGACGGTTTTACCCTTTGATTTGAATTAATTTTCATCCAAGGGTTTCATATGCTTTAAATATGTCTAATACCTATTCAAGTACTCAAAAATATTTGGTAATTATTCCCAAAAAAATGATTTGAAAGGTGGTCCTACACCACAAATCGCCTAAGAGACTATGACGGTTTTACCCTTTGATTTGAATTGAGTTTGATCCAAAGGCTTCATATGCTTTAAATATACCTAATACCTATTCAAGGAGTCAAAAATATTTGGTAATTAAGCACAAAAAATTATTCGAAACGTGTTTATACACCACAAATCAACTAAGAGACAATGACAGTTTGACCCTTTGATTTGTATTGAGTTTGATCCAAGGGATTCATTTGATTTAAATATATCTAATACATATTCATGGAATCAAAAATATTTTGTAATTAAGCATAAAAAATGATTTGAAAGGTGTTCATATACCACAAATCGCCTAAGAGACTATGACGGTTTTACCCTTTGATTTAAATTAGATTTTGATCCAAGGGCTTCATATGCTTTAAATATATCTAATACCTATTCAAGGACTGGAAAATATTTGGTAAATATTCACAACAAAATGATTTGAAAGGTTTTCATACACAACAAATCGCCTAAGAGACTATGACAGTTTTACCCTTTGATTTGAATTGAGTTTGATCAAAGGGCTTCATATCCTTTAAATATATCTAATACCTATTGAAGGAGTCAAAAATATTTGGTAATTAGGCACAAAATATGATTTGAAAGGTGTTCATACACCACAAATGCCCTAAGAGACTATGACGGTTTTACCCTTTGATTTGTATAGAGATTTATTCAAGGGCTTCATATGCTATAAATATATCTATTACCTATTGAAGGACGAAAAAATGTATGGTAATTATTCACAAAAAAAATGATTTCAAGGGTGTCCATAGACCAAAAATCTCCTAGGAGACTATGACGGTTTACACTTTGAAAGAATTTCGATCCAAGTGCTTAATATGATTGAAATATATCTAATACCTATTCAAAGAGTCAAAAATATTTGGTAATTAAGCACAATAAATGATTTGAAAGGTGTTCATAGAGCACAAATCGCCTAAGATACTATGACGCTTTTACCTTTTGAATTGAATTGAGTTTGATCCAAGGGCTTCATATGCATTAAATATATCTAATACCTCTTCGAGGACTCAAAAATATTTGGTATTTATTCACAACAAAATAATTTTAAAGGTGTTCATACACCACAAATCACCTAAGAGACTATGATGGTTTTACCCTTTCATTTGAATTGAGTTTCATCCAAGGGCTTCATATGCTTTAATAATATCTAATACCTATTCAGGGACTCAAAAATATTTGGTAATTATTCACAACAAAGTGATTTGAATGGTGGTCCTACACCACAAATAGCCTAAGAGAATATGACGGTTTTACCCTTTGATTTGAATTGAGTTTGATCCAAGGGCTTCATATGCTTTAAATATATCTAATACCTATTCAAGAAGTCAAAAATATTTTGTAATTAAGCACAAAAATAATTTGAATGGTGTTCATACACCACAAATCCCCTAAGAGAGTATAACGGTTTGACCCTTTGATTTGTATCGAGTTTGATCCAAGGGCTTCATAAGCTTTTAATATATCTAATACCTATTTAAGGAATCAAAAATATTTGGTAATTAAGCACAAAAAATGATTTGAAAGGTGTTCATACACCATACATCCCCTAAGAGACTATGACGGTTTTACCCTTTTATTTGTATTTAGTTTGATCCAAGGGCTTCATATGCTTTAAATATATCTAATACCTATTCAAAGAGTCAAAAATATTTTGTAATTAAGCACAATAAATGATTTGAAAGGTGTCATAGAGCACAAATCGCCTAAAAGACTATGACGGTTGTACCTTTTGATTTGAATTGAGTTTGATCCATGGGCTTCATATGCGTTAAATATATCTAATACCTATTCGAGGACTCAAAAATATTAGGTAATTATTCACAACTAAATAATTTGAAAGGTGTTCATACAACACAAATCCCCTAAGAGACTATGCCGGTTTTACCCTTTGATTTGTATTGAGTTTGATCTAAGGGCTTCATACGCTTTAAATAGATCTAATACCTATTGAAGGAGTCAAAAATATTTTTTATTATTTCACAACCAGTGGTTTTTAAGATTTTCTTACACTATAAATCCCCTTAGAGACTATGACGGTTTTACCGTTTGATTTGAATTGACTGTTATCAAAGGGCTTCATATGCTTTAAATAAATCTAATACCTATACAAGGACTCAAAAATATTTGGTAATTAAGCACAAAAAATGATTTGAAAGGTGTTCATACACCACAAATCCCCTAAGAGACTATGACGGTATTACCCTATGATTTGTATTGAGTTTGATCCAAGGGCTTCATATGCTTTAAAAATATCTAATACCTATTCAAGGAGTCCAAAATAGTTTTTATTATTCCACAACAAATGATTGGAAAGGTGCTCTTACACCACAAATCCCCTAAGAGGTTATGACGGTTTTACCCTTTGATTTGAATTGAGTGTTATCTAAGGGATTCATATGCTTTTAATATATCTAATACCTATTCAAGGACTCAAAAATATTTTGTAATTATTCACAAAAAAAAGATCTGAAGGGTGTGCATAGACCACAAATCGCCTAGGAGACTGTGACGGTTTTACCCTTTGAAAGAATTTCAATCCAAGTGCTTCATATGATTGAAATATATCTAATACCTATTCACAGAGTCAAAAATATTTTGTAATTAAGCAAAACAAATGATTTGAAAGGTGTTCATAGACCACAAATCGCCTAAGAGACTATGACGGTTTTACCTTTTGATTTGAATTGAGTTTGATCCAAGGGCTTCATATGCTTTAAATTTATCTAATAACTATTCGAGGACTCAAAAATATTTGGTAATTATTCACAAGAAAATGATTTGAAAGGTGTTCATTCGCCAGAAATCACGTAAGAGACAATGATGGTTTTACCCTTTGATTTGAATTGATTTTCATCCAAGGGTTTCATATGCTTTAAATATATCTAATACCTGTTCAAGGACTAAAATATATTTGGTAATTATTCCCAACAAAAAGATTTCAAAGGTGGTGCTACACCATAAATCGCCTAAGAGATTATGACGGTTTTACCCTTTGATTTGAATTGAGTTTGATCCAAGGGCTTCATATGCTTTAAATATATCTAATCCCTATTCAAGGATTCAAAAATATTTGGTAATTATTCACAAGAAATTGATTTGAAAGGTGTTCATACACCACAAATCACTTAAGAGACTATGACGGTTTTACCCTTTGATTTGAATTGAGTTTGATCCAAGGGCTTTATATGCTTTACATATATCTAATACCTATTCAAGGTGTCAAAAATATTGGATAATTAAGCACAAAAAATGATTTAAAAGGTTTTCATACACCACAAATCCCCTAAGAGACTATGACGGTTTTACCCTTTGATTTGAATTGAGTTTGATCCAAGGGCTTCATATGCTTTAAATATATCTAATACCTATTCAAGGAGTCAAAAATATTTGGTAATTAAGCACAAAAAATGATTTGAAAGGTGTTCATACACCACAAATCCCTTAAGAGACTATGACGGTTTTACCCTTTGATTTGTATTGAGTTTGATCCAAGGGCTTCATATGCTTTAAATATATCTAATACCTATTGAAGGACGAAAAAAATATTTGGTAATTATTCACAAAAAAAAAAAGATTTCAAAGGTGTCCATAGACCACAAATTGCCTAGGAGACTATGATGGTTTACCCTTTTACAGAATTTCGATCCAAGTGCTTCATATGATTGAAATATATCTAATACCTATTCAAAGAGTCAAAAATATTTGGTAATTAAGCACAATAAATGATTTGAAAGGTGTCATAGAGCATTAATCGCCTAAGAGACTATGACGGTTTTACCTTTTGATTTGAATTGAGTTTTATCCATGGGCTTTATATGCATTAAATATATCTAAAACCTATTCGAGGACTCAAAAATATTAGGTAATTAGTCACAATAAAATAATTTGACAGGTGTTCATACAACACAAATCGCCTATAAGACTATGCCGGTTTTACCCTTTAGTTTGTATTGAGTTTGATCTAAGGTCTTCATAAGCTTTAAATATATCTAATACCAATTCAAGGAGTCAAAAATATTTTTTATTATTTCACAACCAATGATTTTATAGATTTTCTTACACTATAAATCCCCTAAGAGACTATGACGGTTTTACCGTTTGATTTGAATTGAGTGTTATCCAAGGGCTTCATATGCTTTAAATAAATCTAATACCTATTGAAGGAGTCAAAAATATTTGGTAATTAGGCACAAAATATGATTTGAAAGGTGTTCATACACCACAAATGCCCTAAGAGACTATGACGGTTTTACCCTTTGATTTGTATAGAGATTTATTCAAGGGCTTCATATGCTATAAATATATCTATTACCTATTGAAGGACGAAAAAATGTATGGTAATTATTCACAAAAAAAATGATTTCAAGGGTGTCCATAGACCAAAAATCTCCTAGGAGACTATGACGGTTTACACTTTGAAAGAATTTCGATCCAAGTGCTTAATATGATTGAAATATATCTAATACCTATTCAAAGAGTCAAAAATATTTGGTAATTAAGCACAATAAATGATTTGAAAGGTGTTCATAGAGCACAAATCGCCTAAGATACTATGACGCTTTTACCTTTTGAATTGAATTGAGTTTGATCCAAGGGCTTCATATGCATTAAATATATCTAATACCTCTTCGAGGACTCAAAAATATTTGGTATTTATTCACAACAAAATAATTTTAAAGGTGTTCATACACCACAAATCACCTAAGAGACTATGATGGTTTTACCCTTTCATTTGAATTGAGTTTCATCCAAGGGCTTCATATGCTTTAATAATATCTAATACCTATTCAGGGACTCAAAAATATTTGGTAATTATTCACAACAAAGTGATTTGAATGGTGGTCCTACACCACAAATAGCCTAAGAGAATATGACGGTTTTACCCTTTGATTTGAATTGAGTTTGATCCAAGGGCTTCATATGCTTTAAATATATCTAATACCTATTCAAGAAGTCAAAAATATTTTGTAATTAAGCACAAAAATAATTTGAATGGTGTTCATACACCACAAATCCCCTAAGAGAGTATAACGGTTTGACCCTTTGATTTGTATCGAGTTTGATCCAAGGGCTTCATAAGCTTTTAATATATCTAATACCTATTTAAGGAATCAAAAATATTTGGTAATTAAGCACAAAAAATGATTTGAAAGGTGTTCATACACCATACATCCCCTAAGAGACTATGACGGTTTTACCCTTTTATTTGTATTTAGTTTGATCCAAGGGCTTCATATGCTTTAAATATATCTAATACCTATTCAAAGAGTCAAAAATATTTTGTAATTAAGCACAATAAATGATTTGAAAGGTGTCATAGAGCACAAATCGCCTAAAAGACTATGACGGTTGTACCTTTTGATTTGAATTGAGTTTGATCCATGGGCTTCATATGCGTTAAATATATCTAATACCTATTCGAGGACTCAAAAATATTAGGTAATTATTCACAACTAAATAATTTGAAAGGTGTTCATACAACACAAATCCCCTAAGAGACTATGCCGGTTTTACCCTTTGATTTGTATTGAGTTTGATCTAAGGGCTTCATACGCTTTAAATAGATCTAATACCTATTGAAGGAGTCAAAAATATTTTTTATTATTTCACAACCAGTGGTTTTTAAGATTTTCTTACACTATAAATCCCCTTAGAGACTATGACGGTTTTACCGTTTGATTTGAATTGACTGTTATCAAAGGGCTTCATATGCTTTAAATAAATCTAATACCTATACAAGGACTCAAAAATATTTGGTAATTAAGCACAAAAAATGATTTGAAAGGTGTTCATACACCACAAATCCCCTAAGAGACTATGACGGTATTACCCTATGATTTGTATTGAGTTTGATCCAAGGGCTTCATATGCTTTAAAAATATCTAATACCTATTCAAGGAGTCCAAAATAGTTTTTATTATTCCACAACAAATGATTGGAAAGGTGCTCTTACACCACAAATCCCCTAAGAGGTTATGACGGTTTTACCCTTTGATTTGAATTGAGTGTTATCTAAGGGATTCATATGCTTTTAATATATCTAATACCTATTCAAGGACTCAAAAATATTTTGTAATTATTCACAAAAAAAAGATCTGAAGGGTGTGCATAGACCACAAATCGCCTAGGAGACTGTGACGGTTTTACCCTTTGAAAGAATTTCAATCCAAGTGCTTCATATGATTGAAATATATCTAATACCTATTCACAGAGTCAAAAATATTTTGTAATTAAGCAAAACAAATGATTTGAAAGGTGTTCATAGACCACAAATCGCCTAAGAGACTATGACGGTTTTACCTTTTGATTTGAATTGAGTTTGATCCAAGGGCTTCATATGCTTTAAATTTATCTAATAACTATTCGAGGACTCAAAAATATTTGGTAATTATTCACAAGAAAATGATTTGAAAGGTGTTCATTCGCCAGAAATCACGTAAGAGACAATGATGGTTTTACCCTTTGATTTGAATTGATTTTCATCCAAGGGTTTCATATGCTTTAAATATATCTAATACCTGTTCAAGGACTAAAATATATTTGGTAATTATTCCCAACAAAAAGATTTCAAAGGTGGTGCTACACCATAAATCGCCTAAGAGATTATGACGGTTTTACCCTTTGATTTGAATTGAGTTTGATCCAAGGGCTTCATATGCTTTAAATATATCTAATCCCTATTCAAGGATTCAAAAATATTTGGTAATTATTCACAAGAAATTGATTTGAAAGGTGTTCATACACCACAAATCACTTAAGAGACTATGACGGTTTTACCCTTTGATTTGAATTGAGTTTGATCCAAGGGCTTTATATGCTTTACATATATCTAATACCTATTCAAGGTGTCAAAAATATTGGATAATTAAGCACAAAAAATGATTTAAAAGGTTTTCATACACCACAAATCCCCTAAGAGACTATGACGGTTTTACCCTTTGATTTGAATTGAGTTTGATCCAAGGGCTTCATATGCTTTAAATATATCTAATACCTATTCAAGGAGTCAAAAATATTTGGTAATTAAGCACAAAAAATGATTTGAAAGGTGTTCATACACCACAAATCCCTTAAGAGACTATGACGGTTTTACCCTTTGATTTGTATTGAGTTTGATCCAAGGGCTTCATATGCTTTAAATATATCTAATACCTATTGAAGGACGAAAAAAATATTTGGTAATTATTCACAAAAAAAAAAAGATTTCAAAGGTGTCCATAGACCACAAATTGCCTAGGAGACTATGATGGTTTACCCTTTTACAGAATTTCGATCCAAGTGCTTCATATGATTGAAATATATCTAATACCTATTCAAAGAGTCAAAAATATTTGGTAATTAAGCACAATAAATGATTTGAAAGGTGTCATAGAGCATTAATCGCCTAAGAGACTATGACGGTTTTACCTTTTGATTTGAATTGAGTTTTATCCATGGGCTTTATATGCATTAAATATATCTAAAACCTATTCGAGGACTCAAAAATATTAGGTAATTAGTCACAATAAAATAATTTGACAGGTGTTCATACAACACAAATCGCCTATAAGACTATGCCGGTTTTACCCTTTAGTTTGTATTGAGTTTGATCTAAGGTCTTCATAAGCTTTAAATATATCTAATACCAATTCAAGGAGTCAAAAATATTTTTTATTATTTCACAACCAATGATTTTATAGATTTTCTTACACTATAAATCCCCTAAGAGACTATGACGGTTTTACCGTTTGATTTGAATTGAGTGTTATCCAAGGGCTTCATATGCTTTAAATAAATCTAATACCTATTCAAGGATTCAAAAATATTTGGTAATTAAGCACAAAAAATGATTTTAAAGGTGTTCATACACCACAAATCCCCTAAGAGACTATGACGGTATTACCCTTTGATTTGTATTGAGTTTGATCCAAGGGCTTCATATGCTTTAAGTATATCTAATACCTATTCAAGGACTGAAATATATTTGGTAAATATTCACAACAAAATGATTTGAAAGGTTTTCATACACAACAAATCGCCTAAGAGACTATGTGATATGAATATGGCTCTATGAAAGCAATATTCAAGTGTACACCAATGCAAAGGAACCTAGATAATTAAAAGTCCGAATTTTTATGTGTTTTGTGTCTAAAGTTTGTGTTTTTATGTGTTTATGGGATATGGAAATTAAATCAATCACTCCTGAAAGATTTAATTAACTTTCAATCTCACTTAAACCACTCCTGGAATTAAGTAGATTAATCACTCAATAATTATCACTCCTGAAAATTATTAAATGGCATGAATTTAATTGACAAACAATTAAGCTCGAAATATATGACTTAAACTCTCAAAATTTCACTCTTAAAAATCGACTACAATAGGCCCTATTTATACTAGTACATCTCTAGTATGATAAGGAACCCTAAACTCTATCCCAAAAGCAAGATAAACCTTAATCCCTAAAATCTAGGAAAAGATAAATATTGCTAAAAGATAAGGAAGAATCCTAATAAAATGAGCATGGATTTTTCGGCCATCTCTATCTTATTTCACACGCCTATCTTCCCTTATCTTAAGCTAAAAGATCAATTCTTATCTTTAAGGGATTACAAATCCAACTAGGACTCTAAAACAACTCCTATAACCGAATTATACAAGTCATAATTTCGGCCATAGTTTTATTTAACTAACATTGATTAAAGGTCTAAACTAACTTGACATAAGACTCTTAAAGGACTCAATTGACTAAATATGGACTTCATAACATGGGCTAAGGACGCCCCTCATAAGCTTCATGGACTTGATCATCTTCAATCTGGACGGAAAGGTTGTGTTAAGCTTAAACTTATAGCTCCCATGACCTTGCTTTGAAGAATTAACCATATCCAAAAATTGTGCAGGTCATAGATAGTGGTATCTCGGAGTAGATTCTTCACTCTTGCATCACTATGACGGTCTTACCCTTTGATTTGAATTGAGTTTGATCCAAGGGCTTCATATGCTTTAAATATATCTAATACCTATTCAAGGAGTCAAAAATATTTGGTAATTAGGCACCAAAAATGATTTGAAAGGTGTTCATACACCACAAATCCCCTAAGAGACTATGACGGTTTTACCCTTTGATTTGTATTGAGTTTCATCCAAGGGCTTCATATGCTTTAATAATATCTAATACCTATTCAAGGACTCAAAAATATTTGGTAATTATTCACAACAAAATGATTTGAATGGTGGTCCTACACCAAAAAAAGTCTAAGAGAATATGACGGTTTTACCCTTTGATTTGAATTGAATTTGATCCAAGGGCTTCATATACTGTAAATATATCTAATATCTATTCAAGAAGTCAAAAATATTTTGTAATTAAGCACAAAAAATAATTTGGATGGTGGTCATACACCACAAATCCCATAAGAGAGTATAACGGTTTGACCCTTTGATTTGTATTGAGTTTGATCCAAGGGCTTCATAAGCTTTTAATATATCTAATACCTATTTAAGGAGTCAAAAATATTTGGTAATTAAGCACAAAAAATGATTTGAAAGGTGTTCATACACCATACATCCCCTAAGAGACTATGACGGTTTTACCATTTTATTTGTATTGAGTTTGATCAAAGGGCTTCATATGCTTTAAATATATCTAATACCTATTCAAGGACTCAAAAATATTGGGTAATTATTTACAACAAAATGATTTGAAAGTTTTTCATACACCACAAATCGCCTAAGAGACTATGACGGTTTTACCCTTTGATTTGTGTTGAGTTTGATCCAAGGGCTTCATATGCTTTAAATATATCTAATACATATTCAAGGAGTCAAAAATATTTGTTAATTAAGCACAAAAAATGATTTGAAAGGTGTTCGTACACCACAAATCCCCTAAGAGACTATGATGGTTTTACCCTTTGATTTGTATTGAGTTTGATCTAAGGGATTCATATGCTTTAAATATATCTAATACCTATTCAAGGAGTATAAAATATTTTTTATTATTTCACAACCAATGGTTTTAAAGATCTTCTTACACTATAAATCCCTTAAGAGACTATGACGGTTTTACCGTTTGATTTGAATTGAGTGTTATCCAAGGGCTTCATATGCTTTAAATAAATCTAATACCTATTCAAGGACTCAAAAATATTTGGTAATTAAGCACAAAAAATGATTTGAAAGGTGTTCATACACCACAAATCCCCTAAGAGACTATGACGGTATTACCCTTTGATTTGTATTCAGTTTGATCCAAGGGTTTCATATGCTTTAAATATATCTAATTCCTATTCAAGGAGTCAAAAATATTTTTTATTCTTCCACAACAAATGATTGGAAAGGTGTTCTTACACCACAAATCCCGTAAGAGGTTATGACGCTTTTACCCTTTGATTTGAATTGAGTGTTATCTAAGGGATTCATATGCTTTTAATATATCTAATACCTATTCAAGGACTCAAAAATGTTTTGTAATTATTCACAAAAAAAAGATTTGAAGGGTGTCCATAGACCACAAATCGCCTAGGAGACTATGACGGTTTTACCCTTTGAAAGAATTTCGATCCAAGTGCTTCATATGATTGAAATATATCTAATACCTATTCAAAGAGTCAAAAATATTTTGTAATTAAGCACAAGAAATGATTTGAAAGGTGTCATAGACCACAAATCGCCTAAGAGACTATGACAGTTTTACCTTTTGATTTGAATTGAGTTTCATCCAAGGGCTTCATTTGCTTTAACTATATCTAATACCTTTTTAATGACTCAAAAATATTTGGTAATTATTCACAACAAAATGATTTCAAAGTTGTTCATACACCACAAATCCCCTAAGAGACTATGACGGTTTGACCCTTTGATTTATATTGAGTTTGATCCATGGGCTTCATATGCTTTAAATATGTTTAATACCTATTCAAGGAGTAAAAAATAATGTTAATTAAGCACAAAAAATGATTTGAAAGATTTACAGAAACCACAAATCTCCTAAGAGACTATGACGGTTTTACCCTTTGATTTGTATTGAGTTTGATCCAAGGACTTCATATGCTTTAAATATATCTAATACCTATTCACGGATTCAAAAATATTTGGTAATTATTCACAAAAAAAATGATTTAAAAGGTTTTCATACACCACAAATCGCCTAAGAGACTATGACGGTTTTACTCTTTGATTTGAATTGATTTTTATGAAAGGGTTTCATATGCTTTAAATATATCTAATACCTATTCAAGGACTCAAAAATATTTGTTAATTTTCGCAACAAAATGATTTGAAAGGTGGTCCTACACCACAAATCGCCTAAGAGACAATGACGTTTTACCCTTTGATTTGAATTGAGTTTGATCCAAGGGCTTCATATGCTTTAAATATATCTAATACCTATTCAAGGAGTCAAAAATATTTGGGAATTAAGCACAAAAAATTAATTGAATGGTGTTCATACACAATAAATCCCCTATGAGACTATGACGGTTTTACCCTTGGATTTGTATTGAGTTTAATCCAAGGGCTTTATATCCTTTAAATATATCTTATACCTATTCAATGACTCCATATATTTGGTAATTATTCACAACAAAAAGATTTGAAGGGTGTCCATAGACCACAAATCGCCTAGGAGACTATGACAGTTTTACCCTTTGAAAGAATTTCATTCCAAGTGCTTCATATGATTTAAATATATCTAATACCTATTCAAAAATTCAAAAATATTTTGTAATTAAGCACAAAAAATGATTTGAAAGGTGTTCATAGACCTCAAATCGCATAAGAGACTATGACGGTTTTACCTTTTGATTTGAATTGAGTTTGACTCAAGGGCTTCATATGCTTTAAATATAGCTGATACCTTTTCTAGGACTAAAAAATATTTGGTAATTATTCACAACAAAATGATTTGAAAGGTGTTCCTACACCACAAATAACCTAAGAGACTATGACGGTTTTAGCCTTTGACTTGAATTGAGTTTGATCCAAAGGCTTCATATGCTTTAAATATATCTAATACCTCTTCGAGGACTCAAAAGTATTTTGTAATTATTCACAAGAAAATGATTTGAAAGGTGTTCATACACCACAAATCACTTAAGAGACTATGACGGTTTTACCCTTTGATTTGAATTGAGTTTGATCCAAGGGCTTCATATGCTTTAAATATATGTAATACCTATTCGAGGACTCCAAAATATTTGGTAATTATTCCCAAGAAAATGATTTGAAAGGTGTTCATACACCACAAATCACCTAAGAGGCAATGACGATTTTACACTTTGATTTGAATTGATTTTCATCAAAGGGTTTCATATGCTTTAAATATATCTAATACCTATTCAAGGACTCAAAAATATTTGTTAATTTTCGCAACAAAATGATTTGAAAGGTGGTCCTACACCACAAATCGCCTAAGAGACAATGACGTTTTACCCTTTGATTTGAATTGAGTTTGATCCAAGGGCTTCATATGCTTTAAATATATCTAATACCTATTCAAGGAGTCAAAAATATTTGGGAATTAAGCACAAAAAATTAATTGAATGGTGTTCATACACAATAAATCCCCTATGAGACTATGACGGTTTTACCCTTGGATTTGTATTGAGTTTAATCCAAGGGCTTTATATCCTTTAAATATATATTATACCTATTCAATGACTCCATATATTTGGTAATTATTCACAACAAAAAGATTTTAAGGGTGTCCATAGACCACAAATCGCCTAGGAGACTATGACAGTTTTACCCTTTGAAAGAATTTCATTCCAAGTGCTTCATATGATTTAAATATATCTAATACCTATTCAAAAATTCAAAAATATTTTGTAATTAAGCACAACAAATGATTTGAAAGGTGTTCATAGACCTCAAATCGCATAAGAGACTATGACGGTTTTACCTTTTGATTTGAATTGAGTTTGACCCAAGGGCTTCATATACTTTAAATATAGCTGATACCTTTTCTAGGACTAAAAAATATTTGGTAATTATACACAAGAAAATGATTTGAAAGGTATTCATACACCACAAATAACCTAAGAGACTATGACGGTTTTACCCTTTGATTTGAATTGAGTTTCATCAAAGGGCTTCATTTGCTTTAAATATATCTAATACCTATTCAAGGATTCAAAAATATTTGGTAAGTATTCACAACAAAATGATTTGAAAGGTGTTCCTACACCACAAATCGCCTAAGAGACTATGACGGTTTTAGCCTTTGATTTGAATTGAGTTTGATCCAAAGGCTTCATATGCTTTAAATATATCTAATACCTCTTCGAGGACTCAAAAGTATTTTGTAATTATTCACAAGAAAATGATTTGAAAGGTGTTCATACACCACAAATCACTTAAGAGACTATGACGGTTTTACCCTTTGATTTGAATTGAGTTTGATCCAAGGGCTTCATATGCTTTAAATATATCTAATATCTATTCAAGGAGTCAAAAATATTTGGTAATTAAGCACAAAAAATGATTTGAAAGGTGTTCATACACCACAAATCCCCTAAGAGACTATGACGGTTTTACCCTTTGATTTGTATTGAGTTTGATCCAAGGGCTTCATATGCTTTAAATATATCTAATACCTATTCAAGGAGTCAAAATTATTTGGGAATTAAGCACAAAAAATAATTTGAAAGGTGTTCATACACCACAAATCACCTAAGAGACAATGACGGTTTTACCCTTTTATTTGAATTGATTTTCATCCAAGGGTTTCATATGCTTTAAATTATCTAATACCTATTCAAGGACTCAAAAATATTTGGTAATTATTCACAACAAAATGATTTGAAAGGTTGTCCTACACCACAAATCGCCTAAGAGACAATGACCGTTTTACCCTTTGATTTGTATTGAGTTTGATCCAAGGGCTTCATAAGCTTGAAATATATCTAATACCTATTAAACTGGTCAAAAATATTTGGTAATTAAGCACAAAAAATGAATTGAAAGGTGTTCATACACCATAAATCCCCTAAGAGACAATGACAGTTTTACCCTTTGATTTGAATTGAGTTTGATCCAAGGGCTTTATATGCTTTAAACTTATCTAATACCTATTTAAGGGGTCAAAAATATTTGATAATTAAGCACACAAAATGAATTGAAAGGTGTTCATACACAATAAATCCCCTATGAGACTATGACGGTTTAACCCTTGGATTTGTATTGAGTTTTATCCAAGGGCTTTATATACTTTAAATATATCTTATACCTATTCAATGACTCCGAATATTTATTAATTATTCACAACAAATAGATTTGAAGGGTGTCCATAGACCACAAATCGCCTAGGAGACTATGACAGTTTTACCCTTTGAAAGAATTTCGATCCAAGTGCTTCATATGATCGAAATATATCTAATAGCTATTCAAAGAGTCGAAAATATTTTGTAATTAAGCACAACAAATGATTTGAAAGGTATTCATAGACCACAAATCGCCTAAGAGACTATGACGGTTTTACCTTTTGATTTGAATTGAGTTTGATCCAAGGGCTTCATATGCTTTAAATATATCTAATACCTATTCGAGGACTCAAAAATATTTGGTTATTATTCACAAGAAAATGATTTGAAAGGTGTTCATACACCACAAATCACCTAAGAGAAAATGACGATTTTACCCTTTTATTTGAATTGATTTTCATCCAAGGGTTTCATATGCTTTAAATATATCTAATACTTATTCAAGGACTCAAAAATATTAGGTAATTACTCACAACAAAATGATTTGAAAGGTGGTCCTACACCCCAAATCGCTTAAGAGACTATGACAGTTTTACCCTTTGATTTGAATTGAGTTTAATCCAAGGGCTTCATATGCTTTAAATATATCTAATATCTATTCAAGGAGTCAAAAATATTTACTAATTAAGCACAAAAAATGATTCGAAAGGTGTTCATACACCACAAATCCCCTAAGAGACTATGACGGTTTGACCCTTTGATTTGTATTGAGTTTGATCCAAGGGATTCATATGATTTAAATATATCTAATACCTATTCAAGGAGTCAATAATATTTGGTAATTAAGCACAAAAAATGATTTCAAAGGTGTTCATATACTAGAAATCCCCTAAGAGACTATGACGGTTTTACCCTTTGATTTGAATTAAGTTTCATCCAAGGGCTTCATATGCTTCAAATATATCTCATACCTATTCAAGGACTGAAAAATATGTGGTGATTTTTCACAACAAAATGATTTGAAAGGTATTCATACACCACAAATAACCTAAGAGACTATGACGGTTTTACCCTTTGATTTGAATTGAGTTTCATCCAAGGGCTTAATTTGCTTTAAATATATCTAATACCTATTCAAGGACTCAAAAATATTTGGTAAGTATTCACAACAAAATGATTTGAAAGGTGAACCTACACCACAAATCGCCAAAATGACTATGACGGTTTAAGCCTTTGATTTGAATCGAGTTTGATCCAAAGGCTTCTTATGCTTTAAATATATATAATACCTATTTGAGGACTCAAAAGTATTTTTTAATTATTCACAAGAAAATGATTTGAAAGGTGTTTATACACCACGAATCACTTAAGAGACTATGACGGTTTTACCCTTTGATTTGATTTGAGTTTCTTTCAAGGGGTTCATTTGCTTTAACTATATCTAATACCTATTCAAGGACTCAAAAATATTTGGTAATTATTCACAACCAAATGATTTCAAAGGTGTTCATACACCAGAAATCCCCTAAGAGACTATGACGGTTTTACCCTTTGATTTGAATTGAGTTTGATCCAAGGGCTTCATATGCTTTAAATTTATCTATTTCCTATTCAAGGAGTCACAATTATTTGGTAATTAAGCACAAAAAATGATTTGAAAGGTGTTCATACACCACAAATCCCCTAAGAGACTATGACGGTATTACCCTTTGATTTGTATTCAGTTTGATCCCAGGGCTTCATATGCTTTAAATATATCTAATACCTATTCAAGGAGTCAAAAATATTTTTTATTATTCTACAACAAATTATTGGAAAGGTGTTCTTACACCACAAATCCCATAAGAGGTTATGATGATTTTACCCTTTGATTTGAATGGAGTGTTATCTAAGGGATTCATATGCTTTTAATATATCTAATACCAATTCAAGAACTCAAAAAAATTTTGTAATTATTCACAAAAAAAATGAATTGAAGGGTGTCCATAGACCACAAATCGCCTTGGAGACTATGACGGTTTTACCCTTTGGAAGAATTTCGATCCAAGTGCTTCATATGATTGAAATATATCTAATAGCTATTCAAAGAGTAAAAAATATTTTGTAATTAAGCACAACAAATGATTTGAAAGGTGTTCATAGACCACAAATCGCCATAGAGACTATGACGGTTTTACCTTTTGATTTGAATTAAGTTTGATCCAATGGCTTCATATGCTTTAAATATATCTAATACCTATGCGAGAACTCATAAATATTTCGTAATTATTCACAAGAAAATGATTTGAAACGTGTTCATACACCACAAATCACCTAAGGGACAATGACGGTTTTACCCTTTGATTTGAATTTATTTTCATCCAAGGGTTTCAATGCTTTAAATATATCTAATACCTATTCACGGACTCAAAAATATTTGGTAATTATTCACAACAAAATGATGTGAAAGGTGGTCCTACACCACAAATCGCCTAAGAGACTATGACGGTTTTACCCTTTGATTTGAATTGAGTTTGATCCAAAGGCTTCATATGCTTTAAATATATCTAATACCTATTCAAGGAGTCAAAATATATGGTAATAAAGCACAAAAAATGATTCGAAAGGTGTTTATACACAACAAATCCCCTAAGAGACTATGACGGTTTGACCCTTTGATTTGTATTGAGTTTGATCCAAGGGATTCATATGATTTAAATATATCTAATACCTATTCAAGGAGTGAAAAATATTTTGTAATTAAGCACAAAAATTGATTTGAAAGGTACTATGACGGTTTTACCTTTTTATTTGAATTGAGTTTGATCCAAGGGCTTCATATGCGATAATATATCTAATACCTATTCGAGGACTCAAAAATATTTGGTAATTATTCACAACAAAATAATTTGAAAGGTGTTCATACACCACAAATCACCTAAGAGACTATGACGGTTTTACCCTTTCATTTGAATTGAGTTTCATCCAAGGGCTTCATATGCTTTAATAATAGCTAATACCTATTCAAGGACTCAAAATATTTGGTAATTATTCACAACAAATTGATTTGAATGGTGGTCCTGCACCACAAATTACCTAAGAGAATATTACGATTTTACCCTTTGATTTGAATTGAGATTGATCCAAGGGCTTCATATGCTTTAAATATATCTAATCCCTATTCAAGAAGTCAAAAATATTTTTCAATTAAGCACAAAAAATAATTTGAATGGTGTTCATACACCACAAATCCCCTAAGAGAGTATAACGGTTTGACCCTTTGATTTGTATTGAAGTTGATCCAAGGGCTTCATAAGTTTTTAATATATCTAATACCTATTTAAGGAGTCAAATATATTTGGTAATTAAGCACAAAAATTGATTTGAAAGGTGTTCATACACCACACATCCCCTAAGAGACTATGACGGTTTTACCCTTTTATTTATATTGAGTTTGATCCAAGGACTTCATATGCTTTAAATATATCTAGTACCTATTCAAGGACTCAAAAATATTTTGTAATTATTTACAACAAAATGATTTGAAAGGTTTTCATACACCACAAATCGCCTAGGAGACTATGACGGTTTTACCCTTTGATTTGTATTGAGTTTGATCCAAGGGCTTCACATGCTTTAAATATATCTAATACCTATTCAAGGAGTCAAAAATATTTGGTAATTAAGCACAAAAAATGATTTGAAAGGTGTTCATACACCACAAATCCCCTAAGAGACTATGACGATTTTACCATTTGATTTATAATGAGTTTGATCTAAGGGCTTCATATGCTTTAAATATATTTAATACCAATTCAAGGACTCACAAATATTTGGTAATTATTCACAAAAAAAATATTTAAAAGGTTTTCATACACTATAAATCCCCTAAGAGACTATGACGACTTTTATCCTTTGATTTGAATTGAGTTTGATCCAAGGGCTTCATATGCTTTAAATATATCTTTTACCTATTCAAGGACTCAAATATATTTGGTAATTAAGCACAAAAACTGACTTGAAAGGTGTTCATACACCATAAATCCCCTAAGAGACTATGACGGTATTACATTTTGATTTGTATTGAGTTTGATCAAAGGGTTGCATATGCTTTAAATATATCTAATACCTATTCAAAGAGTCAAAAATATTTTTTATTATTCCACAACAAATGATTGGAAAGGTGTTCTTACACCACAAATCCCCTAAGAGGTTATGACGGTTTTACCCTTTGATTTGAATTGAGTGTTATCTAAGGGATTCATATGCGTTTAATATATCTAATGCCTATTCAAGGACTCAAAAATATTTTGTAATTATTCACAAAAAAAAGATTTGAAGGGTGTCCGTAGACCACAAATCGCCTAGGAGACTACGACGGTTTTACCCTTTGAAAGAATTTCGATCCAAGTGATGCATATGATAGAAATATATCTAATACCTATTCAAAGAGTCAAAAATATTTGGTAATTAAGCACAACAAATGATTTGAAGGGTGTTGATAGACCACATATCGCCTAAGACACCATGACGGTTGTACCTATTGATTTGAATTGAGTTTGATCCAAGGGCTTCATATGCTTTAGATATATCTAATACCTATTCGAGGACTCAAAAATATTTGGTAATTATTCACAATTAAATTATTTGACAGGTGTTCATACACCACAAATCACCTAAAATACAATGACGGTTTTACCCTTTGATTTGAATTAATTTTCATCCAAGGGTTTCATATGCTTTAAATATATCTAATACGTATTCAAGGACTCAAAAATATTTGGTAATTATTCCCAAAAAAATGATTTGAAAGGTGTCCTACACCACAAATCGCCTAAGAGACTATGACGGTTTTACCCTTTGATTTGAATTGAGTTTGATCCAAAGGCTTCATATGCTTTAAATATACCTAATACCTATTCAAGGAGTCAAAAATATTTGGTAATTAAGCACAAAAAATGATTCGAAAGGTGTTTATACACCACAAATCAACTAAGAGACAATGACAGTTTGACCCTTTGATTTGTATTGAGTTTGATCCAAGGGATTCATTTGATTTAAATATATCTAATACATATTCACGGAATCAAAAATATTTGGTAATTAAGCACAAAAAATGATTTGAAAGGTGTTCATATACCACAAATCGCCTAAGAGACTATGACGGTTTTACCCTTTGATTTGAATTAGAGTTTGATCCAAGGGCTTCATATTCTTTAAATATATCTAATACCTATTCAAGGACTGAAAAATATTAGGTTAATATTCACAACAAAATGATTTGAAAGGTTTTCATACACAACAAATCGCCTAAGAGACTATGACGGTTTTACCCTTTGATTTGAATTGAGTTTGATCCAAGGGCATCATATGCTTTAAATATATCTAATACCTATTCAAGGATTCAAAAATATTTGGTAATTAGGCACAAAAAATGATTTGAAAGGTGTTCATACACCACAAATATCCTAAGAGACTATGACGGTTTTACCCTTTGATTGGTATTGAGATTTATTCAAGGGCTTCATATGCTATAAATATATTTAATACCTATTGAAGAACGAAAAAATTTATGGTAATTATTCACAAAAAAAATGATTTCAAGGGTGTCCATAGACCACAAATCGCCTAAGAGACTATGACGGTTTACACTTTGAAAGAATTTCGATCCAAGTGCTTAATATGATTGAAATATATCTAATACCTATTCAAAGAGTCAAAAATATTTGGTAATTAAGAACAATAAATGATTTGAAATGGGTTCATAGAGAACAAATCGCCTAAGAGACTATGACGGTTTTACCTTTTGATTTGAATTGAGTTTGATCCAAGGGCTTCATATGCGTTAAATATATCTAATACCTATTCGAGGACTCAAAAATATTTGGTAATTATTCACAACAAAATAATTTTAAAGGTGTTCATACACCACAAATCACCTAAGAGACTATGACGGTTTATCCCTTTCCTTTGAATTGAGTTTCATCCAAGGGCTTCATATGCTTTAATAATATCTAATACCTATTCAACGACTCAAAAATATTTGGTAATTATTCACAACAAAATGATTTGAATGGTGGTCCTACACCACAAATAGCCTAAGAGAATATGACGGTTTTACCCTTTGATTTGAATTGAGTTTGATCCAAGGGCTTCATATGCTTTAAATATATCTAATACCTATTCAAGAAGTCAAAAATATTTTGTAATTAAGCACAAAAAATGATTTGAAAGGTGTTCATACACCACAAATCCCCTAAGAGAGTATAACGGTTTTACCCTTTGATTTGTATCGAGTTTGATCCAAGGGCTTCATAAGCTATATCAAATACCTATTTAAGGAGTCAAAAATATTTGGTAATTAAGCACAAAAAATGATTTGAAAGGTGTTCATACACCATACATCCCCTAAGACACTATGACGGTTTTACCCTTTTATTTGTATTGAGTTTGATCCAAGGGCTTCATATGCTTTAAATATATCTAATACCTATTCAAAGAGTCAAAAATATTTGGTAATTAAGCACAATAAATGATTTGAAAGGTGTCATAGAGCACAAATCGCCTAAAAGACTATGACGGTTTTACCTTTCGATTTGAATTGAGTTTGATCCATGGGCTTCATATGCGTTAAATATATCTAATACCTATTCGAGGACTCAAAAATATTAGGTAATTATTCACAACAAAATAATTTGAAAGGTGTTCATACAACCCAAATCCCCTAAGAGACTATGCCGGTTTTACCCTTTGATTTGTATTGAGTTTGATCTAAGGGCTTCATACGCTTTAAATATATCTAATACCTATTCAAGGAGTCAAAAATATTTTTTATTATTTCACAACCAGTGGTTTTAAAGATTTTCTTACACTATAAATCCCCTATGAGACTATGACGGTTTTACCGTTTGATTTGAATTGAGTGTTATCCAAGGGCTTCATATGCTTTAAATAAATCTAATACCTATTCAAGGACTCAAAAATATTTGGTAATTAAGCACAAAAAATGATTTGAAAGGTGTTCATACACCACAAATCCCCTAAGAGACTATGACGGTATTACCCTATGATTTGTATTGAGTTTGATCCAAGGGCTTCATATGCTTTAAATATATCTAACACCTATTCAAGGAGTCCAAAATAGTTTTTATTATTCCACAACAAATGATTGGAAAGGTGTTCTTACACCACAAATCCCCTAAGAGGTTATGACGGTTTTACCCTTTGATTTGAATTGAGTGTTATCTAAGGGATTCATATGCTTTTAATATATCTAATACCTATTCAAGGACTCAAAAATATTTTGTAATTATTCACAAAAATAAGATTTGAAGGGTGTCCATAGACCACAAATCGCCTAGGAGACTGTGACGGTTTTACCCTTTGAAAGAATTTCGATCCAAGTGCTTCATATGATTGAAATATATCTAATACCTATTCAAAGAGTCAAAAATGTTTTGTAATTAAGCAAAAAAAATGATTTGAAAGGTCTTCATAGACCACAAATCGCCTAAGAGACTATGGCGGTTTTACCTTTTGATTTGAATTGAGTTTGATCCAAGGGCTTCATATACTTTAAATTTATCTAATAACTATTTGAGAACAGAAAAATATTTGGTAATTATTTACAAGAAAATGATTTGAAAGGTGTTCATTCACCAGAAATCACCTAAGAGACAATGACGATTTTACCCTTTGATTTGAATTGATATTCATCCAAGGGTTTAATATGCTTTAAATATATCTAATACCTGTTCAAGGACTCAAAAATATTTGGTAATTATTCCCAACAAAAAGATTTCAAAGGTGGTGCTACAACATAAATCGCCTAAGAGATTATGATGGTTTTACCCTTTGATTTGAATTGAGTTTGATCCAAGGGCTTCATATGCTTTAAATATATCTAATCCCTATTCAAGGATTCAAAAATATTTGGTAATTAAGCACAAAAAATGATTCGAAAGGTGTTCATACACTACAAATCGCCTAAGAGACTATGACGGTTTTACCCTTTGATTTGAATTGAGTTTGATCCAAGTGCTTCATATGCTTTAAATATATCTAATACCTATTCAAGGAGTCAGAATATTTGGTAATTAAGCACAAAAAATGATTTGAAAGGTGTTCATACACCACAAATCGCCTAAGAGACTATGACGGTTTTACCCTTTGATTTGAATTGAGTTTGATCCAAGTGCTTCATATGCTTTAAATATATCTAATACCTATTCAAGGAGTCAAAATATTTGGTAATTAAGCACAAAAAATGATTCGAAAGGTGTTTATACACCACAAATCCCCTAAGAGACTATGTCGGTTTGACCCTTTGATTTGTATTGAGTTTGATCCAATGGATTCATATGATTTAAATATCTAATACCTATTCAAGGAGTGAAAAATATTTTGTAATTAAGCACAAAAATTGATTTGAAAGGTGTTCATATACCACAAATCCCCTAAGAGACTATGACGGTTTTACCCTTTGATTTGATTTGAGTTTGATCCAAGGGCTTCATATGCTTTAAATATATCTAATACCTATTCAAGGACTAAAAAATATTTGTTAATTATTCACAACAAAATGATTTAAAAGGTGTTCTTACACCACAAATCCCCTAAGAGGTTATGACGGTTTTACCTTTTTATTTGAATTGAGTTTGATCCAAGGGCTTCATATGCGATAATATATCTAATACCTATTCGAGGACTCAAAAATATTTGGTAATTATTCACAACAAAATAATTTGAAAGGTGTTCATACACCACAAATCACCTAAGAGACTATGACGGTTTTACCCTTTCATTTGAATTGAGTTTCATCCAAGGGCTTCATATGCTTTAATAATAGCTAATACCTATTCAAGGACTAAAAATATTTGGTAATTATTCACAACAAATTGATTTGAATGGTGGTCCTGCACCACAAATTACCTAAGAGAATATTACGATTTTACCCTTTGATTTGAATTGAGATTGATCCAAGGGCTTCATATGCTTTAAATATATCTAATCCCTATTCAAGAAGTCAAAAATATTTTTCAATTAAGCACAAAAAATAATTTGAATGGTGTTCATACACCACAAATCCCCTAAGAGAGTATAACGGTTTGACCCTTTGATTTGTATTGAAGTTGATCCAAGGGCTTCATAAGTTTTTAATATATCTAATACCTATTTAAGGAGTCAAATATATTTGGTAATTAAGCACAAAAATTGATTTGAAAGGTGTTCATACACCACACATCCCCCTAAGAGACTATGACGGTTTTACCCTTTTATTTATATTGAGTTTGATCCAAGGACTTCATATGCTTTAAATATATCTAGTACCTATTCAAGGACTCAAAAATATTTGGTAATTATTTACAACAAAATGATTTGAAAGGTTTTCATACACCACAAATCGCCTAAGAGACTATGACGGTTTTACCCTTTGATTTGAATTGAGTTTGATCCAAAGGCTTCATATGCTTAAAATATACCTAATACCTATTCAAGGAGTCAAAAATATTTGGTAATTAAGCACAAAAAATAATTCGAAAGGTGTTTATACACCACAAATCAACTAAGAGACAATGACAGTTTGACCCTTTGATTTGTATTGAGTTGGATCCAAGGGATTCATTTGATTTAAATATATCTAATACATATTCACGGAATCAAAAATATTTGGTAATTAAGCACAAAAAATGATTTGAAAGGTGTTCATATACCAAAAATCGCCTAAGAGACTATGACGGTTTTACCCTTTGATTTGAATTAGAGTTTGATCCAAGGGCTTCATATGCTTTAAATATATCTAATACCTATTCAAGGACTGAAAAATATTAGTTAAATATTCACAACAAAATGATTTGAAAGGTTTTCATACACAACAAATCGCCTAAGAGACTATGACGGTTTTACCCTTTGATTTGAATTGAGTTTGATCCAAGGGCATCATATGCTTTAAATATATCTAATACCTATTTAAGGAGTCAAATATATTTGGTAATTAAGCACAAAAATTGATTTGAAAGGTGTTCATACACCACACATCCCCTAAGAGACTATGACGGTTTTACCCTTTTATTTATATTGAGTTTGATCCAAGGACTTCATATGCTTTAAATATATCTAGTACCTATTCAAGGACTCAAAAATATTTTGTAATTATTTACAACAAAATGATTTGAAAGGTTTTCATACACCACAAATCGCCTAGGAGACTATGACGGTTTTACCCTTTGATTTGTATTGAGTTTGATCCAAGGGCTTCACATGCTTTAAATATATCTAATACCTATTCAAGGAGTCAAAAATATTTGGTAATTAAGCACAAAAAATGATTTGAAAGGTGTTCATACACCACAAATCCCCTAAGAGACTATGACGATTTTACCATTTGATTTATAATGAGTTTGATCTAAGGGCTTCATATGCTTTAAATATATTTAATACCAATTCAAGGACTCACAAATATTTGGTAATTATTCACAAAAAAAATTTAAAAGGTTTTCATACACTATAAATCCCCTAAGAGACTATGACGACTTTTATCCTTTGATTTGAATTGAGTTTGATCCAAGGGCTTCATATGCTTTAAATATATCTTTTACCTATTCAAGGACTCAAATATATTTGGTAATTAAGCACAAAAACTGACTTGAAAGGTGTTCATACACCATAAATCCCCTAAGAGACTATGACGGTATTACATTTTGATTTGTATTGAGTTTGATCAAAGGGTTGCATATGCTTTAAATATATCTAATACCTATTCAAAGAGTCAAAAATATTTTTTATTATTCCACAACAAATGATTGGAAAGGTGTTCTTACACCACAAATCCCCTAAGAGGTTATGACGGTTTTACCCTTTGATTTGAATTGAGTGTTATCTAAGGGATTCATATGCGTTTAATATATCTAATGCCTATTCAAGGACTCAAAAATATTTTGTAATTATTCACAAAAAAAAGATTTGAAGGGTGTCCGTAGACCACAAATCGCCTAGGAGACTACGACGGTTTTACCCTTTGAAAGAATTTCGATCCAAGTGATGCATATGATAGAAATATATCTAATACCTATTCAAAGAGTCAAAAATATTTGGTAATTAAGCACAACAAATGATTTGAAGGGTGTTGATAGACCACATATCGCCTAAGACACCATGACGGTTGTACCTATTGATTTGAATTGAGTTTGATCCAAGGGCTTCATATGCTTTAGATATATCTAATACCTATTCGAGGACTCAAAAATATTTGGTAATTATTCACAATTAAATTATTTGACAGGTGTTCATACACCACAAATCACCTAAAATACAATGACGGTTTTACCCTTTGATTTGAATTAATTTTCATCCAAGGGTTTCATATGCTTTAAATATATCTAATACGTATTCAAGGACTCAAAAATATTTGGTAATTATTCCCAAAAAAATGATTTGAAAGGTGTCCTACACCACAAATCGCCTAAGAGACTATGACGGTTTTACCCTTTGATTTGAATTGAGTTTGATCCAAAGGCTTCATATGCTTTAAATATACCTAATACCTATTCAAGGAGTCAAAAATATTTGGTAATTAAGCACAAAAAATGATTCGAAAGGTGTTTATACACCACAAATCAACTAAGAGACAATGACAGTTTGACCCTTTGATTTGTATTGAGTTTGATCCAAGGGATTCATTTGATTTAAATATATCTAATACATATTCACGGAATCAAAAATATTTGGTAATTAAGCACAAAAAATGATTTGAAAGGTGTTCATATACCACAAATCGCCTAAGAGACTATGACGGTTTTACCCTTTGATTTGAATTAGAGTTTGATCCAAGGGCTTCATATTCTTTAAATATATCTAATACCTATTCAAGGACTGAAAAATATTAGGTTAATATTCACAACAAAATGATTTGAAAGGTTTTCATACACAACAAATCGCCTAAGAGACTATGACGGTTTTACCCTTTGATTTGAATTGAGTTTGATCCAAGGGCATCATATGCTTTAAATATATCTAATACCTATTCAAGGATTCAAAAATATTTGGTAATTAGGCACAAAAAATGATTTGAAAGGTGTTCATACACCACAAATATCCTAAGAGACTATGACGGTTTTACCCTTTGATTGGTATTGAGATTTATTCAAGGGCTTCATATGCTATAAATATATTTAATACCTATTGAAGAACGAAAAAATTTATGGTAATTATTCACAAAAAAAATGATTTCAAGGGTGTCCATAGACCACAAATCGCCTAAGAGACTATGACGGTTTACACTTTGAAAGAATTTCGATCCAAGTGCTTAATATGATTGAAATATATCTAATACCTATTCAAAGAGTCAAAAATATTTGGTAATTAAGAACAATAAATGATTTGAAATGGGTTCATAGAGAACAAATCGCCTAAGAGACTATGACGGTTTTACCTTTTGATTTGAATTGAGTTTGATCCAAGGGCTTCATATGCGTTAAATATATCTAATACCTATTCGAGGACTCAAAAATATTTGGTAATTATTCACAACAAAATAATTTTAAAGGTGTTCATACACCACAAATCACCTAAGAGACTATGACGGTTTATCCCTTTCCTTTGAATTGAGTTTCATCCAAGGGCTTCATATGCTTTAATAATATCTAATACCTATTCAACGACTCAAAAATATTTGGTAATTATTCACAACAAAATGATTTGAATGGTGGTCCTACACCACAAATAGCCTAAGAGAATATGACGGTTTTACCCTTTGATTTGAATTGAGTTTGATCCAAGGGCTTCATATGCTTTAAATATATCTAATACCTATTCAAGAAGTCAAAAATATTTTGTAATTAAGCACAAAAAATGATTTGAAAGGTGTTCATACACCACAAATCCCCTAAGAGAGTATAACGGTTTTACCCTTTGATTTGTATCGAGTTTGATCCAAGGGCTTCATAAGCTATATCAAATACCTATTTAAGGAGTCAAAAATATTTGGTAATTAAGCACAAAAAATGATTTGAAAGGTGTTCATACACCATACATCCCCTAAGACACTATGACGGTTTTACCCTTTTATTTGTATTGAGTTTGATCCAAGGGCTTCATATGCTTTAAATATATCTAATACCTATTCAAAGAGTCAAAAATATTTGGTAATTAAGCACAATAAATGATTTGAAAGGTGTCATAGAGCACAAATCGCCTAAAAGACTATGACGGTTTTACCTTTCGATTTGAA
Source organism: Patellifolia procumbens (assembly GCA_947645195.1). Taxonomy (NCBI): domain Eukaryota; kingdom Viridiplantae; phylum Streptophyta; class Magnoliopsida; order Caryophyllales; family Amaranthaceae; genus Patellifolia; species Patellifolia procumbens. Next base: position 169,943 of record CANSGD010001436.1, on the reverse strand, counting down.
TTGAGTTTGATCCATGGGCTTCATATGCGTTAAATATATCTAATACCTATTCGAGGACTCAAAAATATTAGGTAATTATTCACAACAAAATAATTTGAAAGGTGTTCATACAACCCAAATCCCCTAAGAGACTATGCCGGTTTTACCCTTTGATTTGTATTGAGTTTGATCTAAGGGCTTCATACGCTTTAAATATATCTAATACCTATTCAAGGAGTCAAAAATATTTTTTATTATTTCACAACCAGTGGTTTTAAAGATTTTCTTACACTATAAATCCCCTATGAGACTATGACGGTTTTACCGTTTGATTTGAATTGAGTGTTATCCAAGGGCTTCATATGCTTTAAATAAATCTAATACCTATTCAAGGACTCAAAAATATTTGGTAATTAAGCACAAAAAATGATTTGAAAGGTGTTCATACACCACAAATCCCCTAAGAGACTATGACGGTATTACCCTATGATTTGTATTGAGTTTGATCCAAGGGCTTCATATGCTTTAAATATATCTAACACCTATTCAAGGAGTCCAAAATAGTTTTTATTATTCCACAACAAATGATTGGAAAGGTGTTCTTACACCACAAATCCCCTAAGAGGTTATGACGGTTTTACCCTTTGATTTGAATTGAGTGTTATCTAAGGGATTCATATGCTTTTAATATATCTAATACCTATTCAAGGACTCAAAAATATTTTGTAATTATTCACAAAAATAAGATTTGAAGGGTGTCCATAGACCACAAATCGCCTAGGAGACTGTGACGGTTTTACCCTTTGAAAGAATTTCGATCCAAGTGCTTCATATGATTGAAATATATCTAATACCTATTCAAAGAGTCAAAAATGTTTTGTAATTAAGCAAAAAAAATGATTTGAAAGGTCTTCATAGACCACAAATCGCCTAAGAGACTATGGCGGTTTTACCTTTTGATTTGAATTGAGTTTGATCCAAGGGCTTCATATACTTTAAATTTATCTAATAACTATTTGAGAACAGAAAAATATTTGGTAATTATTTACAAGAAAATGATTTGAAAGGTGTTCATTCACCAGAAATCACCTAAGAGACAATGACGATTTTACCCTTTGATTTGAATTGATATTCATCCAAGGGTTTAATATGCTTTAAATATATCTAATACCTGTTCAAGGACTCAAAAATATTTGGTAATTATTCCCAACAAAAAGATTTCAAAGGTGGTGCTACAACATAAATCGCCTAAGAGATTATGATGGTTTTACCCTTTGATTTGAATTGAGTTTGATCCAAGGGCTTCATATGCTTTAAATATATCTAATCCCTATTCAAGGATTCAAAAATATTTGGTAATTAAGCACAAAAAATGATTCGAAAGGTGTTCATACACTACAAATCGCCTAAGAGACTATGACGGTTTTACCCTTTGATTTGAATTGAGTTTGATCCAAGTGCTTCATATGCTTTAAATATATCTAATACCTATTCAAGGAGTCAGAATATTTGGTAATTAAGCACAAAAAATGATTTGAAAGGTGTTCATACACCACAAATCGCCTAAGAGACTATGACGGTTTTACCCTTTGATTTGAATTGAGTTTGATCCAAGTGCTTCATATGCTTTAAATATATCTAATACCTATTCAAGGAGTCAAAATATTTGGTAATTAAGCACAAAAAATGATTCGAAAGGTGTTTATACACCACAAATCCCCTAAGAGACTATGTCGGTTTGACCCTTTGATTTGTATTGAGTTTGATCCAATGGATTCATATGATTTAAATATCTAATACCTATTCAAGGAGTGAAAAATATTTTGTAATTAAGCACAAAAATTGATTTGAAAGGTGTTCATATACCACAAATCCCCTAAGAGACTATGACGGTTTTACCCTTTGATTTGATTTGAGTTTGATCCAAGGGCTTCATATGCTTTAAATATATCTAATACCTATTCAAGGACTAAAAAATATTTGTTAATTATTCACAACAAAATGATTTAAAAGGTGTTCTTACACCACAAATCCCCTAAGAGGTTATGACGGTTTTACCTTTTTATTTGAATTGAGTTTGATCCAAGGGCTTCATATGCGATAATATATCTAATACCTATTCGAGGACTCAAAAATATTTGGTAATTATTCACAACAAAATAATTTGAAAGGTGTTCATACACCACAAATCACCTAAGAGACTATGACGGTTTTACCCTTTCATTTGAATTGAGTTTCATCCAAGGGCTTCATATGCTTTAATAATAGCTAATACCTATTCAAGGACTAAAAATATTTGGTAATTATTCACAACAAATTGATTTGAATGGTGGTCCTGCACCACAAATTACCTAAGAGAATATTACGATTTTACCCTTTGATTTGAATTGAGATTGATCCAAGGGCTTCATATGCTTTAAATATATCTAATCCCTATTCAAGAAGTCAAAAATATTTTTCAATTAAGCACAAAAAATAATTTGAATGGTGTTCATACACCACAAATCCCCTAAGAGAGTATAACGGTTTGACCCTTTGATTTGTATTGAAGTTGATCCAAGGGCTTCATAAGTTTTTAATATATCTAATACCTATTTAAGGAGTCAAATATATTTGGTAATTAAGCACAAAAATTGATTTGAAAGGTGTTCATACACCACACATCCCCTAAGAGACTATGACGGTTTTACCCTTTTATTTATATTGAGTTTGATCCAAGGACTTCATATGCTTTAAATATATCTAGTACCTATTCAAGGACTCAAAAATATTTGGTAATTATTTACAACAAAATGATTTGAAAGGTTTTCATACACCACAAATCGCCTAAGAGACTATGACGGTTTTACCCTTTGATTTGAATTGAGTTTGATCCAAAGGCTTCATATGCTTAAAATATACCTAATACCTATTCAAGGAGTCAAAAATATTTGGTAATTAAGCACAAAAAATAATTCGAAAGGTGTTTATACACCACAAATCAACTAAGAGACAATGACAGTTTGACCCTTTGATTTGTATTGAGTTGGATCCAAGGGATTCATTTGATTTAAATATATCTAATACATATTCACGGAATCAAAAATATTTGGTAATTAAGCACAAAAAATGATTTGAAAGGTGTTCATATACCAAAAATCGCCTAAGAGACTATGACGGTTTTACCCTTTGATTTGAATTAGAGTTTGATCCAAGGGCTTCATATGCTTTAAATATATCTAATACCTATTCAAGGACTGAAAAATATTAGTTAAATATTCACAACAAAATGATTTGAAAGGTTTTCATACACAACAAATCGCCTAAGAGACTATGACGGTTTTACCCTTTGATTTGAATTGAGTTTGATCCAAGGGCATCATATGCTTTAAATATATCTAATACCTATTCAAGGAGTCAAAAATATTTGGTAATTAGGCACAAAAAATGATTTGAAAGGTGTTCATACACCACAAATCTCCTAAGAGACTATGACGGTTTTACCCTTTGATTTGTATTGAGATTTATTCAAGGGCTTCATATGCAATAAATATATTTAATACCTATTGAAGAACGAAAAAATTTATGGTAATTATTCACAAAAAAAATGATTTCAAGGGTGTCCATAGACCACAAATCGCCGAAGAGACTATGACGGTTTACACTTTGAAAGAATTTCGATCCAAGTGCTTAATATGATTGAAATATATCTAATACCTATTCAAAGAGTCAAAAATATTTGGTAATTAAGAACAATAAATGATTTGAAATGGGTTCATAGAGCACAAATCGCCTAAGAGACTATGACGGTTTTACCTTTTGATTTGAATTGAGTTTGATCCAAGGGCTTCATATGCGTTAAATATATCTAATACCTATTCGAGGACTCAAAAATATTTGGTAATTATTCACAACAAAATAATTTTAAAGGTGTTCATACACCACAAATCACCTAAGAGACTATGACGGTTTATCCCTTTCCTTTGAATTGAGTTTCATCCAAGGGCTTCATATGCTTTAATAATATCTAATACCTATTCAAGGACTAAAAAATATTTGGTAATTATTCACAAGAAAATGATTTGAATGGTGGTCCTACACCACAAATAGCCTAAGAGAATATGACGGTTTTACCCTTTGATTTGAATTGAGTTTGATCCAAGGGCTTCATATGCTTTAAATATATCTAATACCTATTCAAGAAGTCAAAAATATTTTGTAATTAAGCACAAAAAATGATTTGAAAGGTGTTCATACACCACAAATCCCCTAAGAGAGTATAACGGTTTTACCCTTTGATTTGTATCGAGTTTGATCCAAGGGCTTCATAAGCTATATCAAATACCTATTTAAGGAGTCAAAAATATTTGGTAATTAAGCACAAAAAATGATTTGAAAGATTTTCATACACCATACATCCCCTAAGACACTATGACGGTTTTACCCTTTTATTTGTATTGAGTTTGATCCAAGGGCTTCATATGCTTTAAATATATCTAATACCTATTCAAAGAGTCAAAAATATTTGGTAATTAAGCACAATAAATGATTTGAAAGGTGTCATAGAGCATAAATCGCCTAAAAGACTATGACGGTTTTACCTTTCGATTTGAATTGAGTTTGATCCATGGGCTTCATATGCGTTAAATATATCTAATACCTATTCGAGGACTCAAAAATATTAGGTAATTATTCACAACAAAATAATTTGAAAGGTGTTCATACAACCCAAATCCCCTAAGAGACTATGCCGGTTTTACCCTTTGATTTGTATTGAGTTTGATCTAAGGGCTTCATACGCTTTAAATAGATCTAATACCTATTCAAGGAGTCAAAAATATTTTTTATTATTTCACAACCAGTGGTTTTAAAGATTTTCTTACACTATAAATCCCCTAAGAGACTATGACGGTTTTACCGTTTGATTTGAATTGAGTGTTATCCAAGGGCTTCATATGCTTTAAATAAATCTAATAACTATTCAAGGACTCAAAAATATTTGGTAATTAAGCACAAAAAATGATTTGAAAGGTGTTCATACACCAAAAATCCCCTAAGAGACTATGACGGTATTACCCTATGATTTGTATTGAGTTTGATCCAAGGGCTTCATATGCTTTAAATATATCTAATACCTATTCAAGGAGTCCAAAATAGTTTTTATTATTCCACAACAAATGCATTGGAAAGGTGTTCTTACACCACAAATCCCCTAAGAGGTTATGACGGTTTTACCCTTTGATTTGAATTGAGTGTTATCTAAGGGATTCATATGCTTTTAATATATCTAATACCTATTCAAGGACTCAAAAATATTTTGTAATTATTCACAAAAATAAGATTTGAAGGGTGTCCATAGACCACAAATCGCCTAGGAGACTGTGACGGTTTTACCCTTTGAAAGAATTTCGATCCAAGTGCTTCATATGATTGAAATATATCTAATACCTATTCAAAGAGTCAAAAATGTTTTGTAATTAAGCAAAAAAATGATTTGAAAGGTCTTCATAGACCACAAGTCGCCTAAGAGACTATGACGGTTTTACCTTTTGATTTGAATTGAGTTTGATCCAAGGGCTTCATATACTTTAAATTTATCTAATAACTATTTAAGAACAGAAAAATATTTGGTAATTATTTACAAGAAAATGATTTGAAAGGTGTTCATTCACCAGAAATCACCTAAGAGACAATGACGATTTTACCCTTTGATTTGAATTGATATTCATCCAAGGGTTTAATATGCTTTAAATATATCTAATACCTGTTCAAGGACTCAAAAATATTTTGTAATTATTCCCAACAAAAAGATTTCAAAGGTGGTGCTACAACATAAATCGCCTAAGAGATTATGATGGTTTTACCCTTTGATTTGAATTGAGTTTGATCTAAGGGCTTCATATGCTTTAAATATATCTAATCCCTATTCAAGGATTCAAAAATATTTGGTAATTAAGCACAAAAAAAATTCGAAAGGTGTTCATACACCACAAATCCCCTAAGAGACTATGACGGTTTGACCCTTTGATTTGTATTAAGTTTGATCCAAGGGATTCATATGATTTAAATATATCTAATACCTATTCACGGAGTCAAAAATATTTGCTAATTAAGCACAAAAAATTATTTGAAAGGTTTTCATATACCACAAATCCCCTAAGAGACTATGACGGTTTTACCATTTGATTTGAATTGAGTTTGATCCTAGGGCTTCATATGCTTTAAATATATCTAATATCTATTCAAGGACTGAAAAATATTTTGTAATTATTCACAACCAAATGATTTGAAAGGTTTTCATACACAACAAATCGTCTAAGAGACTATGACGGTTTCACCCTTTGATTTGAATTGAGTTTGATCCAAGGGCTTCATATGCTTTAAATATATTTAATACCTATTCAAGGAGTCAAAAATATTTTCTAATTAAGCACAAAAAATGATTTGAAAGGTGTTCATACACCACAAATCCCCTAAGAGACTATGACGGTTTTACCGTTTGATTTGTATTGAGTTTGATCCAAGGGCTTCATATGCTTTAAATATATCTAATACCTATTGAAGGACGAAAAAAATATTTGGTAATTATTCACAAAAAAAAAAGATTTAAAGGTGTCCACAGACCACAAATCGCCTAGGAGACTATGATGGTTTACCCTTTTATAGAATTTCAATCCAAGTGCTTTATATGATTGAAATATATCTAATACCAATTCAAAGCGTCAAAAATATTTGGTAATTAAGCACAATAAATGATTTGAAAGGTGTCATAGAGCATAAATCGCCTAAGAGACTATGACGGTTTTACCTTTTGATTTGAATTGAGTGTTATCTAAGGGATTCATATGCTTTTAATATATCTAATACCTATTCAAGGACTCAAAAATATTTTGTAATTATTCACAAAAATAAGATTTGAAGGGTGTCCATAGACCACAAATCGCCTAGGAGACTGTGACGGTTTTACCCTTTGAAAGAATTTCGATCCAAGTGCTTCATATGATTGAAATATATCTAATACCTATTCAAAGAGTCAAAAATGTTTTGTAATTAAGCAAAAAAAATGATTTGAAAGGTCTTCATAGACCACAAATCGCCTAAGAGACTATGACGGTTTTACCTTTTGATTTGAATTGAGTTTGATCCAAGGGCTTCATATACTTTAAATTTATCTAATAACTATTTAAGAACAGAAAAATATTTGGTAATTATTTACAAGAAAATGATTTGAAAGGTGTTCATTCACCAGAAATCACCTAAGAGACAATGACGATTTTACCCTTTGATTTGAATTGATATTCATCCAAGGGTTTAATATGCTTTAAATATATCTAATACCTGTTCAAGGACTCAAAAATATTTTGTAATTATTCCCAACAAAAAGATTTCAAAGGTGGTGCTACAACATAAATCGCCTAAGAGATTATGATGGTTTTACCCTTTGATTTGAATTGAGTTTGATCTAAGGGCTTCATATGCTTTAAATATATCTAATCCCTATTCAAGGATTCAAAAATATTTGGTAATTAAGCACAAAAAATTAATTCGAAAGGTGTTCATACACCACAAATCCCCTAAGAGACTATGACGGTTTGACCCTTTGATTTGTATTAAGTTTGATCCAAGGGATTCATATGATTTAAATATATCTAATACCTATTCACGGAGTCAAAAATATTTGCTAATTAAGCACAAAAAATTATTTGAAAGGTTTTCATATACCACAAATCCCCTAAGAGACTATGACGGTTTTACCATTTGATTTGAATTGAGTTTGATCCTAGGGCTTCATATGCTTTAAATATATCTAATATCTATTCAAGGACTGAAAAATATTTTGTAATTATTCACAACCAAATGATTTGAAAGGTTTTCATACACAACAAATCGTCTAAGAGACTATGACGGTTTCACCCTTTGATTTGAATTGAGTTTGATCCAAGGGCTTCATATGCTTTAAATATATTTAATACCTATTCAAGGAGTCAAAAATATTTTCTAATTAAGCACAAAAAATGATTTGAAAGGTGTTCATACACCACAAATCCCCTAAGAGACTATGACGGTTTTACCGTTTGATTTGTATTGAGTTTGATCCAAGGGCTTCATATGCTTTAAATATATCTAATACCTATTGAAGGACGAAAAAAATATTTGGTAATTATTCACAAAAAAAAAAAGATTTAAAGGTGTCCACAGACCACAAATCGCCTAGGAGACTATGATGGTTTACCCTTTTATAGAATTTCGATCCAAGTGCTTTATATGATTGAAATATATCTAATACCAATTCAAAGCGTCAAAAATATTTGGTAATTAAGCACAATAAATGATTTGAAAGGTGTCATAGAGCATAAATCGCCTAAGAGACTATGACGGTTTTACCTTTTGATTTGAATTGAGTTTTATCCATGGGCTTCATATGCGTTAAATATATCTAATACCTATTCGAGGACTCAAAAATATTAGGTAATTAGTCACAAAAAAATAATTTGAAAGGTGTTCATACAACACAAATCGCCTATAAGACTATGCCGGTTTTACCCTTTGATTTGTATTGAGTTTGATCCAAGGTCTTCATATGCTTTAAATATATCTAATACCAATTCAAGGAGTCCAAAATATTTTTTATTAATTTCACAACCAATGATTTTAAAGATTTTCTTACACTATAAATCCCCTAAGAGACTATGACGGTTTTACCGTTTGATTTGAATTGAGTGTTATCCAAGGGCTTCATATGCTTTAAATAAATCTAATACCTATTCAAGGAGTCAAAAATATTTGGTAATTAAGCACAAAAAATGATTTGAAAGGTGTTGATATACCACAAATCCCCTTAGAGACTATCACGGTATTACCCTTTGATTTGTATTGAGTTTGATCCAAGGGCTTTATATGCTTTAAATATATCTAATATCTATTCAAGGACTCAAAAATATTTGGTAATTATTCACAAGAAAATGATTTGAAAGGTGTTCATTCACCAGAAATCACCTAAGAGACAATGACGGTTTTACCCTTTGATTTGAATTGAGTTTGATCCAAGGGTTTCATATGCTTTAAATATATCTAATACCTGTTCAAGGACTCAAAAATATTTGGTAATTATTCCCAAAAAAAAGATTTGAAAGGTGGTCCTACACCACAAATCGCCTAAGAGACTATGACGGTTTTACCCTTTGATTTGAATTGAGTTTGATCAAAAGGCTTCATATGCTTTAAATATACCTAATACCTATTCAAGGAGTCAAAAATATTTGGTAATTAAGCACAAAAAATGATTTGAAAGATTTTCATACACCATACATCCCCTAAGACACTATGACGGTTTTACCCTTTTATTTGTATTGAGTTTGATCCAAGGGCTTCATATGCTTTAAATATATCTAATACCTATTCAAAGAGTCAAAAATATTTGGTAATTAAGCACAATAAATGATTTGAAAGGTGTCATAGAGCATAAATCGCCTAAAAGACTATGACGGTTTTACCTTTCGATTTGAATTGAGTTTGATCCATGGGCTTCATATGCGTTAAATATATCTAATACCTATTCGAGGACTCAAAAATATTAGGTAATTATTCACAACAAAATAATTTGAAAGGTGTTCATACAACCCAAATCCCCTAAGAGACTATGCCGGTTTTACCCTTTGATTTGTATTGAGTTTGATCTAAGGGCTTCATACGCTTTAAATAGATCTAATACCTATTCAAGGAGTCAAAAATATTTTTTAATTATTTCACAACCAGTGGTTTTAAAGATTTTCTTACACTATAAATCCCCTAAGAGACTATGACGGTTTTACCGTTTGATTTGAATTGAGTGTTATCCAAGGGCTTCATATGCTTTAAATAAATCTAATAACTATTCAAGGACTCAAAAATATTTGGTAATTAAGCACAAAAAATGATTTGAAAGGTGTTCATACACCAAAAATCCCCTAAGAGACTATGACGGTATTACCCTATGATTTGTATTGAGTTTGATCCAAGGGCTTCATATGCTTTAAATATATCTAATACCTATTCAAGGAGTCCAAAATAGTTTTTATTATTCCACAACAAATGCATTGGAAAGGTGTTCTTACACCACAAATCCCCTAAGAGGTTATGACGGTTTTACCCTTTGATTTGAATTGAGTGTTATCTAAGGGATTCATATGCTTTTAATATATCTAATACCTATTCAAGGACTCAAAAATATTTTGTAATTATTCACAAAAATAAGATTTGAAGGGTGTCCATAGACCACAAATCGCCTAGGAGACTGTGACGGTTTTACCCTTTGAAAGAATTTCGATCCAAGTGCTTCATATGATTGAAATATATCTAATACCTATTCAAAGAGTCAAAAATGTTTTGTAATTAAGCAAAAAAAATGATTTGCAAGGTCTTCATAGACCACAAGTCGCCTAAGAGACTATGACGGTTTTACCTTTTGATTTGAATTGAGTTTGATCCAAGGGCTTCATATACTTTAAATTTATCTAATAACTATTTAAGAACAGAAAAATATTTGGTAATTATTTACAAGAAAATGATTTGAAAGGTGTTCATTCACCAGAAATCACCTAAGAGACAATGACGATTTTACCCTTTGATTTGAATTGATATTCATCCAAGGGTTTAATATGCTTTAAATATATCTAATACCTGTTCAAGGACTCAAAAATATTTTGTAATTATTCCCAACAAAAAGATTTCAAAGGTGGTGCTACAACATAAATCGCCTAAGAGATTATGATGGTTTTACCCTTTGATTTGAATTGAGTTTGATCTAAGGGCTTCATATGCTTTAAATATATCTAATCCCTATTCAAGGATTCAAAAATATTTGGTAATTAAGCACAAAAAATAATTCGAAAGGTGTTCATACACCACAAATCCCCTAAGAGACTATGACGGTTTGACCCTTTGATTTGTATTAAGTTTGATCCAAGGGATTCATATGATTTAAATATATCTAATACCTATTCACGGAGTCAAAAATATTTGCTAATTAAGCACAAAAAATTATTTGAAAGGTTTTCATATACCACAAATCCCCTAAGAGACTATGACGGTTTTACCATTTGATTTGAATTGAGTTTGATCCTAGGGCTTCATATGCTTTAAATATATCTAATATCTATTCAAGGACTGAAAAATATTTTGTAATTATTCACAACCAAATGATTTGAAAGGTTTTCATACACAACAAATCGTCTAAGAGACTATGACGGTTTCACCCTTTGATTTGAATTGAGTTTGATCCAAGGGCTTCATATGCTTTAAATATATTTAATACCTATTCAAGGAGTCAAAAATATTTTCTAATTAAGCACAAAAAATTGATTTGAAAGGTGTTCATACACCACAAATCCCCTAAGAGACTATGACGGTTTTACCGTTTGATTTGTATTGAGTTTGATCCAAGGGCTTCATATGCTTTAAATATATCTAATACCTATTGAAGGACGAAAAAATATTTGGTAATTATTCACAAAAAAAAGATTTAAAGGTGTCCACAGACCACAAATCGCCTAGGAGACTATGATGGTTTACCCTTTTATAGAATTTCAATCCAAGTGCTTTATATGATTGAAATATATCTAATACCAATTCAAAGCGTCAAAAATATTTGGTAATTAAGCACAATAAATGATTTGAAAGGTGTCATAGAGCATAAATCGCCTAAGAGACTATGACGGTTTTACCTTTTGATTTGAATTGAGTGTTATCTAAGGGATTCATATGCTTTTAATATATCTAATACCTATTCAAGGACTCAAAAATATTTTGTAATTATTCACAAAAATAAGATTTGAAGGGTGTCCATAGACCACAAATCGCCTAGGAGACTGTGACGGTTTTACCCTTTGAAAGAATTTCGATCCAAGTGCTTCATATGATTGAAATATATCTAATACCTATTCAAAGAGTCAAAAATGTTTTGTAATTAAGCAAAAAAAATGATTTGAAAGGTCTTCATAGACCACAAATCGCCTAAGAGACTATGACGGTTTTACCTTTTGATTTGAATTGAGTTTGATCCAAGGGCTTCATATACTTTAAATTTATCTAATAACTATTTAAGAACAGAAAAATATTTGGTAATTATTTACAAGAAAATGATTTGAAAGGTGTTCATTCACCAGAAATCACCTAAGAGACAATGACGATTTTACCCTTTGATTTGAATTGATATTCATCCAAGGGTTTAATATGCTTTAAATATATCTAATACCTGTTCAAGGACTCAAAAATATTTTGTAATTATTCCCAACAAAAAGATTTCAAAGGTGGTGCTACAACATAAATCGCCTAAGAGATTATGATGGTTTTACCCTTTGATTTGAATTGAGTTTGATCTAAGGGCTTCATATGCTTTAAATATATCTAATCCCTATTCAAGGATTCAAAAATATTTGGTAATTAAGCACAAAAAATTAATTCGAAAGGTGTTCATACACCACAAATCCCCTAAGAGACTATGACGGTTTGACCCTTTGATTTGTATTAAGTTTGATCCAAGGGATTCATATGATTTAAATATATCTAATACCTATTCACGGAGTCAAAAATATTTGCTAATTAAGCACAAAAAATTATTTGAAAGGTTTTCATATACCACAAATCCCCTAAGAGACTATGACGGTTTTACCATTTGATTTGAATTGAGTTTGATCCTAGGGCTTCATATGCTTTAAATATATCTAATATCTATTCAAGGACTGAAAAATATTTTGTAATTATTCACAACCAAATGATTTGAAAGGTTTTCATACACAACAAATCGTCTAAGAGACTATGACGGTTTCACCCTTTGATTTGAATTGAGTTTGATCCAAGGGCTTCATATGCTTTAAATATATTTAATACCTATTCAAGGAGTCAAAAATATTTTCTAATTAAGCACAAAAAATGATTTGAAAGGTGTTCATACACCACAAATCCCCTAAGAGACTATGACGGTTTTACCGTTTGATTTGTATTGAGTTTGATCCAAGGGCTTCATATGCTTTAAATATATCTAATACCTATTGAAGGACGAAAAAAATATTTGGTAATTATTCACAAAAAAAAAAGATTTAAAGGTGTCCACAGACCACAAATCGCCTAGGAGACTATGATGGTTTTACCCCTTTATAGAATTTCGATCCAAGTGCTTTATATGATTGAAATATATCTAATACCAATTCAAAGCGTCAAAAATATTTGGTAATTAAGCACAATAAATGATTTGAAAGGTGTCATAGAGCATAAATCGCCTAAGAGACTATGACGGTTTTACCTTTTGATTTGAATTGAGTTTTATCCATGGGCTTCATATGCGTTAAATATATCTAATACCTATTCGAGGACTCAAAAATATTAGGTAATTAGTCACAAAAAAATAATTTGAAAGGTGTTCATACAACACAAATCGCCTATAAGACTATGCCGGTTTTACCCTTTGATTTGTATTGAGTTTGATCCAAGGTCTTCATATGCTTTAAATATATCTAATACCAATTCAAGGAGTCCAAAATATTTTTTATTATTTCACAACCAATGATTTTAAAGATTTTCTTACACTATAAATCCCCTAAGAGACTATGACGGTTTTACCGTTTGATTTGAATTGAGTGTTATCCAAGGGCTTCATATGCTTTAAATAAATCTAATACCTATTCAAGGAGTCAAAAATATTTGGTAATTAAGCACAAAAAATGATTTGAAAGGTGTTGATATACCACAAATCCCCTTAGAGACTATCACGGTATTACCCTTTGATTTGTATTGAGTTTGATCCAAGGGCTTTATATGCTTTAAATATATCTAATATCTATTCAAGGACTCAAAAATATTTGGTAATTATTCACAAGAAAATGATTTGAAAGGTGTTCATTCACCAGAAATCACCTAAGAGACAATGACGGTTTTACCCTTTGATTTGAATTGAGTTTGATCCAAGGGTTTCATATGCTTTAAATATATCTAATACCTGTTCAAGGACTCAAAAATATTTGGTAATTATTCCCAAAAAAAAGATTTGAAAGGTGGTCCTACACCACAAATCGCCTAAGAGACTATGACGGTTTTACCCTTTGATTTGAATTGAGTTTGATCAAAAGGCTTCATATGCTTTAAATATACCTAATACCTATTCAAGGAGTCAAAAATATTTGGTAATTAAGCACAAAAAATGATTCGAAAGGTGTTTATGCACCACAAATCAACTAAGAGACAATGACAGTTTGACCCTTTGATTTGTATTGAGTTTGATCCAAGGGATTCATTTGATTTAAATATATCTAATACATATTCATGGAATCAAAAATATTTGGTAATTAAGCACAAAAAATGATTTGAAAGGTGTTCATATACCACAAATCGCCTAAGAGACTATGACAGTTTTACCCTTTGAGTTGAATTAGAGTTTGATCCAAGGGCTTTATATGCTTTAAATATATCTAATACCTTTTCAAGGACTGAAAAATATTTGGTAAATATTCACAACAAAATGATTTGAAAGGTTTTCATACACAACAAATCGCCTAAGAGACTATGACGGTTTTACCCTTTGATTTGAATTGAGTTTGATCCAAGGGCATCATATGCTTTAAATATATCTAATACCTATTCAAGGAATTAAAAATATTTGGTAATTAGGCACAAAAAATGATTTGAAAGGTGTTCATACACCACAAATCCCCTACGAGACTATGACGGTTTTACCCTTTGATTTGTATTGAGATTTATTCAAGGGCTTCATATGCTATAAATATATCTAATACCTATTGAAGGACGAAAAAATATATGGTAATTATTCACAAAAAAAATGATTTCAAGGGTGTCCATAGACCACAAATCGCATAGGAGACTATGACGGTTTACACTTTAAAAGAATTTCGATCCAAGTGCTTAATATGATTGAAATATATCTAATACCTATTCAAAGAGTCAAAAATATTTGGTAATTAAGCACAATAAATGATTTCAAAGGTGTTCATACACTAGAAATCCCCTATGAGTCTATGACGGTTTTACCTTTTGATTTGAATTGAGTTTGATCCAAGGGCTTCATATGCGTTAAATATATCTAATACCTATTCGAGGACTCAAAAATATTTGGTAATTATTCACAACAAAATAATTTTAAAGGTGTTCATGCACCACAAATCACTTAAGAGACTATGACGGTTTTACCCTTTCATTTGAATTGAGTTTCATCCAAGGGCTTCATATGCTTTAATAATATCTAATACCTATTCAAGGACTCAAAAATATTTGGTAATTATTCACAACAAAATGATTTGAATGGTGGTCCTAAACCACAAATAGCCTAAGAGAATATGACGGTTTTACCCTTTGATTTGAATTGAATTTGATCCAAGGGCTTCATATGCTTTAAATATATCTAATACCTATTCAAGAAGTCAAAAATATTTTGAAATTAAGCACAAAAATAATTTGAATGGTGTTCATACACCACAAATCCCCTAAGAGAGTATAACGGTTTGACCCTTTGATTTGTATCGAGTTTGATCCAAGGGCTTCATAAGCTTTTAATATATGAAATACCTATTTAAGGATTGAAAAATATTTGGTAATTAAGCAGAAAAAATGATTTGAAAGGTGTTCATACAGCATACATCCCCTAAGAGACTATGATAGTTTTACCCTTTTATTTGTATTGAGTTTGATCCAAGGGCTTCATATGCTTTAAATATATCTAATACCTATTCAAAGAGTAAAAAATATTTGGTAATTAAGCACAATAAATTATTTGAAAGGTGTCATAGAGCAAAAATCGACTAAAAGACTATGACGGTTTTTCCTTTTGATTTGAATTGAGTTTGATCCATGGGCTTCATATGCGTTAAATATATCTAATACCTATTCGAGGACTCAAAAATATTAGGTAATTATTCACAACAAAATAATTTGAAAGGTGTTCATACAACACAAATCCCCTAAGAGACTATGCCGGTTTTACCCTTTGATTTGTATTGAGTTTGATCTAAGGGCTTCATACGCTTTAAATATATCTAATACCTATTCAAGGAGTCAAAAATATTTTTTAATTATTTCACAACCAGATGGTTTTAAAGATTTTCCTACACCATAAATCTCCTAAGAGACTATGACGGTTTTACCGTTTGATTTGAATTGAGTGTTATCCAAGGGATTCATATGCTTTAAATAAATCTAATACCTATTCAAGGACTCAAAAATATTTGGTAATTATGCACAAAAAATGATTTGAAAGGTGTTCATACACCACAAATCCCCTAAGTGACTATGACGGTATTACCCTATGATTTGTATTGAGTTTGATCCAAGGGCTCCATATGCTTTAAATATATCTAATACGTATTCAAGGAGTCCAAAAAATTTTGTTATTATTCCACAACAAATGAATTGAAAGGTGTTCTTACACCACAAATCGCCTAAGAGACTATGACGGTTTTACCCTTTGATTTGAATTAGAGTTTGATCCAAGGGCTTCATATGCTTTAAATATATCTAATACCTATTCAAGGACTGAAAAATATTTGGTAAATATTCACAAAAAAATGATTTGAAAGGTTTTCATACACAACAAATCGCCTAAGAGACTATAACAGTTTTACCCTTTGATTTGAATTGAGTTTGATCCAAGGGCATCATATGCTTTAAATATATCTAATACCTATTCAAGGAGTCAAAAATATTTGGTAATTAGGCACAAAAAATGATTTGAAAGGTGTTCATACACCACAAATCCCCTAAGATACTATGACGGTTTGACCCTTTGATTTGTATTGAGATTTATTAAAGGGCTTCATATGCTATAAATATATCTAATACCTATTGAAGGACGAAATAATATATGGTAATTATTTCACAAAAAAATGATTTCGAGGGTGTCCATAGACCACAAATCGCCTAGGAGACTATGACGGTTTTACCCTTTGAATTGGAATTGAGTGTTCGATCCAAGTGCTTAATATGCTTGAAATATATCTAATACCTATTCAAAGAGTCAAAATTTTTGGGTAATTAAGCACAATAAATGTTTTGAAAAGTGTTCGTAATGCACAAATCGCCTAAGAGACTATGACGGTTTTACCTTTTGATTTGAATTCAGTTTGATCCAAGGGCTTCATATGCGTTAAATATATCTAATACCTATTCGAGGACTCAAAAATATTTGGTAATTATTCACAACAAAATAATTTTAAAGGTGTTCATACACCACAAATCACCTAAGAGACTATGACGGTTTTACCCTTTCATTTGAATTGAGTTTCATCCAAGGGCTTCATATGCTTTAATAATATCTAATACCTATTCAAGGACTCAAAAATGTTTGGTAATTCTTCACAACAAAATGATTTGAATGGTGGTCCTACACCACAAATAGCCTAAGAGAATATGACGGTTTTACCCTTTGATTTGAATTGAGTTTGATCCAAGGGCTTCATATGCTTTAAATATATCTAATACCTATTCAAGAAGTCAAAAATATTTTGTAATTAAGCACAAAAATAATTTGAATGGTGTTCATACACCACAAATCCCCTAAGAGAGTATAACGGTTTGACCCTTTGATTTGTATCGAGTTTGATCCAAGGGCTTCATAAGCTTTTAATATATCAAATACCTATTTAAGGAGTCAAAAAAATTTTGTAATTAAGCACAAAAAATGATTTGAAAGGTGTTCATACACCATACATCCCCTAAGAGACTGTGACGGTTTTACCCTTTTATTTGTATTGAGTTTGATCCAAGGGCTTCATATGCTTTAAATATGTCTAATACCTATTCAAAGATTCAAAAATATATGGTAATTAAGCACAATAAATGATTTGAAAGGTGTCATAGAGCACAAATCGCCTAAAAGACTATGACGGTTTTACCTTTTGATTTGTATTGAGTTTGATCCATGGGCTTCATATGCGTTAAATATATCTAATACCTATTCGAGGACTCAAAAATATTAGGTAATTATTCACAACAAAATAATTTGAAAGGTGTTCATACAACACAAATCCCCTAAGAGACTATGCCGGTTTTACCCTTTGATTTGTATTGAGTTTGATCTAAGGGCTTCATACGCTTTAAATATATCTAATACCTATTCAAGGAGTCAAAAATATTTTTTATTATTTCACAACCAGTGGTTTTAAAGATTTTCTTACACTATAAATCCCCTAAGAGACTATGACGGTTTTACCGTTTGATTTGAATTGAGTGTTATCCAAGGGATTCATATGCTTTAAATAAATCTAATACCTATTCAAGGACTCAAAAATATTTGGTAATTCAGCACAAAAAATGATTTGAAAGGTGTTCATACACCACAAGTCCCCTCAGAGACTATGACGGTATTACCCTATGATTTGTATTGAGTGTTATCTAAGGGATTCATATGCTTTTAATATATCTAATACCTATTCAAGGACTCAAAAAAATTTTGTAATTATTCACAAAAAAAAGATTTGAAGGGTGTCCATAGACCACAAATCGCCTCGGAGAGTATGACGGTTTTACCCTTTCAAAGAATTTCGATCCAAGTGATTCATATGATTGAAATATATCTATTACCTATTCAAAGAGTCAAAAATATTTTGTAATTAAGCAAAACAAATGATTTGAAAGGTCTTCATAGACCACAAATCGCCTAAGAGACTATGACGGTTTTACCTTTTGATTTGAATTGAGTTTGATCCAAGGGCTTCATATGCTTTAAATTTATCTAATAACTATTTGAGGACTCAAAAATATTTGGTAATTATTCACAAGAAAATGATTTGAAAGGTGTTCATTCACCAGAAATCACCTAAGAGACAATGACGGTTTTACCCAACAAAAAGATTTCAAAGGTGGTGCTACACCATAAATCGCGTAAGAGATTATGACGGTTTTACCCTTTGATTTGAATTGAGTTTGATCCAAGGGCTTCATATGCTTTAAATATATCTAATCCCTATTTAAGGATTCAAAAATATTTGGTAATTAAGCACAAAAAATGATTCGAAAGGTGTTCATACACCACAAATCCCCTAAGAGACTATGATGGTTTGACCCTTTGATTTGTATAAAGTTTGATCCAAGGGATTCATATGATTTAAATATATCTAATACCTATTCAAGGACTTAAAAATATTTTTTAATTATTCACAACAAAATGATTTGAATGGTGGTCCTACACCAGAAATAGTCTAAGAGAATATGACGGTTTTACCCTTTTATTTGAATTGAGTTTGATCCAAGGGCTTAATATGCTTTAAATATATCTAATATCTATTCAAGAAGACAAAAATATTTTGTAATTAAGCACAAAAATAATTTGAATGGTGGTCATACACCACAAATCCCGTAAGAGAGTATAACGGTTTGACCCTTTGATTTGTATTGAGTATGATCCAAGGGCTTCATAAGCTTTTAATATATCTAATACCTATTTAAGTATTCAAAAATATTTGGTAATTAAGCACAAAAAATGATTTGAAAGGTGTTCATACACCATACATCCCCTAAGAGTCTATGACGGTTTTACCTTTTTATTTGTATTGAGTTTGATCCAAGGGCCTCATATGCTTTAAATATATCTAATACCTATTCAAGGACTCAAAAATATTGGGTAATTATTTACAACAAAATGATTTGAAAGGTTTTCATACACCACAAATCGCCTAAGAGACTATGACGGTTTTATCCTTTGATTTGTGTTGAGTTTGATCCAAGGGCTTCATATGCTTTAAATATATCTAATACCTATTCAAGGAGTCAAAAATATTTGGTAATTAAGCACAAAAAATAATTTGAAAGGTGTTCATACACAACAAATCCCCTAAGAGACTATGATGGTTTTACCCTTTGATTTGTATTGAGTTTGATCTAAGGGCTTCATATGCTTTAAATATATCTAATACCTATTCAAGGAGTATAAAATATTTTTTATTATTTCACAACCAATGGTTTTAAAGATTTTCTTACACTATAAATCCCCTAAGAGACTATGACGGTTTTACCGTTTGATTTGAATTGAGTGTTATCCAAGGGCTTCATATGCTTTAAATAAATCTAATACCTATTCAAGGACTCCAAAATATTTGGTAATTAAGCACAAAAAATGATTTGAAAGGTGTTCATACACCACAAAACCCCTAAGAGACTATGACGGTATTACCCTTTGATTTGTGTTGAGTTTGATCCAAGGGTTTCATATGCTTTAAATATATCTAATTCCTATTCAAGGAGTCAAAAATATTTTTTATTCTTCCACAACAAATGATTGGAAAGGTGTTCTTACACCACAAATCCCCTAAGAGGTTATGACGCTTTTACCCTTTGATTTGAATTGAGTGTTATCGAAGGGATTCATATGCTTTTAATATATCTAATACCTATTCAAGGACTCAAAAATGTTTTGTAATTATTCACAAAAAAAAGATTTGAAGGGTGTCCATAGACCACAAATTGCCTAGGAGACTATGACGGTTTTACCCTTTGAAAGAATTTCGATCCAAGTGCTTCATATGATTGAAATATATCTAATACCTATTCAAAGAGTCAAAAATATTTTGTAATTAAGCACAAGAAATGATTTGAAAGGTGTTCATAGACCACAAATCGCCTAAGAGACTATGACGGTTTTACCTTTTGATTTGAATTGAGTTTGATCCAAGGGCTTCATATGCTTTAAATATATCTAATACCTGTTCAAGGACTCAAAAATATTTGGTAATTAAGCACAAAAAATGATTTCAAAGGTGTTCATATACCACAAATCCCCTAACAGACTATGATGATTTTACCCTTTGATTTGAATTAGGTTTGATCCAAGGGCTTCATATGCTTTAAATATATCTAATACTTATTCAAGGAGTCAAAAATATTTGGTAATTAAGCACAAAAAATGATTTGAAAGGTGTTCATACACCACAAATCCCCTAAGAGATATGACGGTTTTACCCTTTGATTTGTATTGAGTTTGATCCAAGGGCTTCATATGGTTTAAATATATCTAATACCATTTCACGGAGTCAAAAATATTTGGTAATTAAGCACAAAAAATGATTTGAAAGGTGTTCATACACCACAAATCCCCTAAGAGACTATGACGGTTTTACCCTTTGATTTGTATTGAGTTTGATCCAAGGGCTTCATATGGTTTAAATATATCTAATACCATTTCACGGAGTCAAAAATATTTTGTAATTAAGCACAAAAAAGGATTTGAAAGGTGTTCATATAACACAAATCCCCTAAGAGACTATGACGGTTTTACCCTTTGATTTGAATTGAGTTTGATCCAAGGGCTTCATATGCTTTAAATATATCTAATACCTATTCAAGGACTGAAAAATATTTGGTAATTATTCACAACAAAATGATTTGAAAGGGTTTCATACACAATAAATCGCCTAAGAGACTATGATGGTTTTACCCTTTGATTTGAATTGAGTTTGATCCAAGGGCTTCATATGCTTTAAATATATCTAATACCTATTCAAGGAGTCAAAAATATTTGGTAATTAAACAAAAAAAATGATTTGAAAGGTGTTCATTCACCACAAATCCCCTAAGAGAGTATAACGGTTTGACCCTTTGATTTGTATTGAGTTTGATCCAAGGGCTTCATAAGCTTTTAATATATCTAATACCTATTGAAGGAGTCAAAAATATTTGGTAATTAAGCACAAAAAATGATTTGAAAGGTGTTCATACACCACACATCCCCTAAGAGACTATGACGGTTTTACCCTTTTATTTGTATTGAGTTTGATCCAAAGGCTTCATATGCTTTAAATATATCTAATACCTATTCAAGGAGTCAAAAATATTTGGTAATTAAGCACAAAAAATGATTTGAAAGGTGTTCATACACCACAAATCCCCTAAGGGACTATGATGGTTTAACCCTTTGATTTGTATTGAGTTTGATCTAAGGGCTTCATATGCTTTAAATATATCTAATACCTATTCAAGGAGTCAAAAATATTTGGTAATTAAGCACAAAAAATGATTTGAAAGGTGTTCATACACCACAAATCCCCTAAGAGAATATGACGGTTTTACCCTTTGATTTGAATTGAGTTTGATCCAAGGGCTTAATATGCTTTAAATATATCTAATATCTATTCAAGAAGTCAAAAATATTTTGTAATTCAGCACAAAAAATAATTTGAATGGTGGTCATACAGCACAAATCCCGTAAGAGAGTATAACGGTTTGACCCTTTGATTTGTGTTGAGTTTGATCCAAGGGCTTCATAAGCTTTTAATATATCTAATACCTATTTAAGTATTCAAAAATATTTGGTAATTAAGCACAAAAAATGATTTTAAAGGTGTTCATACACCATACATCCCCTAAGAGACTATGACGGTTTTACCTTTTTATTTGTATTGAGTTTGATCCAAGGGCCTCATATGCTTTAAATATATCTAATACCTATTCAAGGACTCAAAAATATTGGGTAATTATTTACAACAAAATGATTTGAAAGGTTTTCATACACCACAAATCGCCTAAGAGATTATGACGGTTTGACCCTTTGCTTTGTATTGAGTTTGATCCAAGGGATTCATATGATTTAAATATATCTAATACCTATTCACGGAGTCAAAAATATTTGGTAATTAAGCACAAAAAATGATTTCAAAGGTGTTCATATACCACAAATCCCCTAACAGACTATGATGATTTTACCCTTTGATTTGAATTGAGTTTGATCCAAGGGCTTCATATGCTTTAAATATATCTAATACTTATTCAAGGAGTCAAAAATATTTGGTAATTAAGCACAAAAAATGATTTGAAAGGTGTTCATACACCACAAATCCCCTAAGAGATATGACGGTTTTACCCTTTGATTTGTATTGAGTTTGATCCAAGGGCTTCATATGGTTTAAATATATCTAATACCATTTCACGGAGTCAAAAATATTTGGTAATTAAGCACAAAAAATGATTTGAAAGGTGTTCATACACCACAAATCCCCTAAGAGACTATGACGGTTTTACCCTTTGATTTGTATTGAGTTTGATCCAAGGGCTTCATATGGTTTAAATATATCTAATACCATTTCACGGAGTCAAAAATATTTGGTAATTAAGCACAAAAAAGGATTTGAAAGGTGTTCATATACCACAAATCCCCTAAGAGACTATGACGGTTTTACCCTTTGATTTGAATTGAGTTTGATCCAAGGGCTTCATATGCTTTAAATATATCTAATACCTATTCAAGGACTGAAAAATATTTGGTAATTATTCACAACAAAATGATTTGAAAGGTTTTCATACACAATAAATCGCCTAAGAGACTATGATGGTTTTACCCTTTGATTTGAATTGAGTTTGATCCAAGGGCTTCATATGCTTTAAATATATCTAATACCTATTCAAGGAGTCAAAAATTTTTGGTAATTAAACAAAAAAAATGATTTGAAAGGTGTGCATTCACCACAAATCCCCTAAGAGAGTATAACGGTTTGACCCTTTGATTTGTATTGAGTTTGATCCAAGGGCTTCATAAGCTTTTAATATATCTAATACCTATTGAAGGAGTCAAAAATATTTGGTAATTAAGCACAAAAAATGATTTGAAAGGTGTTCATACACCATACATCCCCTAAGAGACTATGACGGTTTTACCCTTTTATTTGTATTGAGTTTGATCCAAAGGCTTCATATGCTTTAAATTATGTAATACCTATTCAAGGAGTCAAAAATATTTGGTAATTAAGCACAAAATATGATTTGAAAGGTGTTCATACACCACAAATCCCCTAAGGGACTATGATGGTTTTACCCTTTGATTTGTATTGAGTTTGATCTAAGGGCTTCATATGCTTTAAATATATCTAATACCCATTCAAGGAGTCAAAAATATTTTTTATTATTTCACAACCAATGGTTTTAAAGATTTTCTTACACAATAAATCCCCTAAGAGACTATGACGGTTTTACCGTGTGATTTGAATTGAGTGTTATCCAAGGGCTTCATATTCTTTAAATAAATCTAATACCTATTCAAGGACTCAAAAATATTTGGTAATTAAGCACAAAAAATGATTTGAAAGGTGTTCATACACCACAAATCCCCTAAGAGACTATGACGGTATTACCCTTTGATTTGTATTGAGTTTGATCCATGGGTTTCATTTGCTTTAAATATATCTAATACCTATTCAAGGAGTCAAAAATATTTTTTATTCTTCCACAACAAATGATTGGAAAGGTGTTCGTACACCACAAATTCCCTAAGTGGTTATGACGGTTTTACCAATGAATTGAGTGTTATCTAAGGGATTCATATGCTTTTAATATATCTAATACCTATTCAAGGACTCAAAAATGTTTTGTAATTATTCACATAAAAAAGATTTGAAGGGTGTCCATAGACCACAAATCGCCTAGGAGACTATGACGGTTTTACCCTTTGAAAGAATTTCGATCCAAGTGCTTCATATTATTGAAATATATCTAATACCTATTCAAAGATTCAAAAATATTTTGTAATTAAGCACAAGAAATGATTTGAAAGGTGTTCATAGACCACAAATTGCCTAAGAGACTATGACAGTTTTACCTTTTGATTTGAATTGAGTTTGATCCAAGGGCTTCATATGCTTTAAATTTATCTAATACCTATTCGAGGACTCAAAAATATTTGGTAATTATTCACAAGAAAATGATTTGAAAGGTGTTCATTCATCAGAAATCACCTAAGAGATAATGACGGTTTTACCCTTTGATTTGAATTGATTTTCATCCAAGGGTTTCATATTCTTTAAATATATCTAATACCTGTTCTAGGACTCAAAAATATTTTGTAATTATTCCCAACAAAATGATTTGAAAGGTGGTGCTACACCATAAATCGCCTAAGACATTATGACGGTTTGACCTTTTGATTTGTATTGAGTTTGATAAAAGGGATTCATATGATTTAAATATATCTAATACCTATTCATGGAGTCAAAAATATTTGGTAATTAAGCACAAAAAATGATTTGAAAGGTGTTCATATACCACAAATCCCCTAACAGACTATGTCGGTTTTACCCTTTGATTTGAATTGAGTGTTATCCAAGGGCTTCATATGCTTTAAATATATCTAATACTTATTCAAGGACTGAAAAATATTTGGTAATATTGAGAACAAAATTATTTGAAAGGTTTTCATACACAACAAATCGCCTAAGAGACTATTACGGTTTTACCCTGTGATTTGAATTCAATTTCATCCACGGGCTTCATATGCTTTAAATATATCTAATACCTATTGAAGGAGTCAAAAATATTTGGTAATTAAGCACAAAAAATTATTTGAAAGGTGTTCATATACCACAAATCCCCTACGAGACTATGACGGTTTTACCCTTTGATTTGAATTGAGTTTGATCCAAGGGCTTCATATGCTTTAAATATATCTAATACCCATTCAAGGACTGAAAAATATTTGGTAATTATTCACAACAAAATGATTTGAAAGGTTTTCATACACAATAAATTGCGTAAGAGACTATGACTGTTTTAAACTTTGATTTGAATTGAGTTTGATCCAAGGGCTTCATATTCTTTAAATATATCTAATACCTATTCCAGATTCAAAACTATATGGTAATTTAACACAAAAAATGATTTGAAAGGTGTTCATTCACCACAAATCCCCTAAGAGACTATGACGGTTTTACCCTTTGATTTGTATTGAGTTTGATCAAAGGGCTTCATACGCTTTAAATATTTCTAATACCTATTTGAAGGATGAAAAAAATATTTGGTAATTATTCACAAAAAAAAAAACATTTCAAAGGTGTCCATAGACCATAAATCGCCTAGGAGACTATGACGGTTTACCCTTTGAAAGAATTTCGATCCAAGTGCTTCATATGATTGAAATATATCTAATACCTATTCAAAGAGTCAAAAATATGTGGTAATTAAGCACAATAAATGATTTGAAAGGTGTCATAGAGCACAAATCGCCTAAGAGACTATGACGGTTTTACCTTTTGACTTGAATTGAGTTTGATCCAAGGGCTTCATATGCGTTAAATATATCTAATACCTATTCGAGGAATCAATAATATTTTGTAATTATTCACAACAAAATAATTTCAAAGGCGTTCATACAACACAAATCACCTAAGAGACTATGACGGTTTTACCCTTTCATTTGAATTAAGTTTCATTCAAGGGCTTCATATGCTTTAATAATATCTAATACCTATTCTAGGACTCAAAAATATTTGGTAATTATTCACAACGAAATGATTTGAATGGTGGTCCTACACCACAAATCGCCTAAGAGAATATGATGGTTTTACCTTTTGATTTTAATTAAGTCGATCCAAGGGCTTCATATGCATTAAATATATCTAATACCTATTCAAGAAGTCAAAAATATTTTGTAATTAAGCACAAAAAATAATTTGAATGGTGTTCATACACCACAAATCCCCTAAGAGAGTATAACGGTTTGACCCTTTGATTTGTATTGAGTTTGATCCAAGGGCTTCATAAGATTTTAATATATCTAATACCTATTGAAGGAGTCAAAAATAGTTTGTAATTAAGCACAAAAAATGATTTGAAAGGTGTTCATACACCACACATCCCCTAAGAGACTATGACGGTTTTACCCTTTTATTTGTATTGAGTTTGATCCAAGGGATTCATATGCTATAAATATATCTAATACCTATTCAAGGACTCAAAAATATTTGGTAATTATTTACAACAAAATGATTTGAAAGGTTTTCATACACCCCAAATCGCCTAATAGACTATGACGCTTTTACCCTTTGATTTGTATTGAGTTTGATCCAAGGGCTTCATATGCTTTAAATATATCTATTACCTATTCAAGGAGTCAAAAATATTTTGTAATTAAGCACAAAAAATGATTTGAAAGGTGTTCATACACCAAAAATCCCCTTAGACACTATGATGGTTTTACCCTTTGATTTGTATTGAGTTTGATCCAAGGGCTTCATATGCTTTAAATATATCTAATACCTATTCAAGGAGTCAAAAATATTTTTTACTATTTCACAACCAATGATTTTAAAGGTTTTCTTACACTATAAATCCTCTAAGAGACTATGACGGTTTTACCCTTTGATTTGAGTTGAGTGTTATCCAAGGGCTTCATATGCATTAAATATATCTAATACCTATTGAAAGACTCAAAATATTTGGTAATTAAGCACAAAAACTGATTTGAAAGGTGTTTATACACCACAAATCCCCTAAGAGACTATGACGGTTTTACCCTTTCATTTGAATTGAGTTTCATCCAAGGGCTTCATATGCTTTAAATATATCTAATACCTATTCAAGGAGTCAAAAATATTTTTTTATTATTTCACAACTAATGATTTTAAAGGTTTTCTTACACTATAAATCCCCTAAGAGACTATGATGGTTTTACCCTTTGATTTGAATTGAGTGTTATCCAAGGGCTCCATATGCTGTAAATATATCTAATACCTCTTTAAGGACTGAAAAATATTTTGTAATTAAGCACAAATAATGATTTGAAAGGTGTTCATACACCACAAATCCCCTAAGAGACTATGACGGTTTTACCCTTTCATTTGAATTGAGTTTCACCCAAAGGCTTCATATGCTTTAATAATATGTAATACCTGTTCAAGGACTCAAAAATATTTGATAATTATTCACAACAAAATGATTTGAATGGTGGTCCTACACCACAAATCGCCTAAGAGAATATGACGGTTTTACCCTTTGATTTGAATTGACTTTGATCCAAGGGCTTCATATGCTTTCTATATATCTAATACCTATTCCAGAAGTCAATAATATTTTGTAATTAAGCACAAAATATAATTTGAATGGTGTTCATAAACCATAAATCCCCTAAGGGAGTATAACGGTTTGACCCTTTGATTTGTATTGAGTTTGATCCAAAGGCTTCATTAGCTTTTAATATATCTAATACCTATTGAAAGACTCAAAAATATTTGGTAATTAAGCACAAAAAATGATTTGAAAGGTGTTCATACACCACATATCCCCTAAGAGACTATGACGGGTTTACCCTTTTATTTGTATTGAGTTTGATCCAAGGGCTTCATATGCTTTAAATATATCTAATACCTATTCAAGGACTCAAAAATATTTGGTAAATATTTACAACAAAATGATTTGAAAGGTTTTCATACACTCCAAATCGCCTAATAGACTATGACGGTTTTACCCTTTGATTTGTATTGAGTTTGATCCAAGGGCTTCATAAGCTTTAAATATATCTAATACCTATTCAAGGAGTCAAAAATATTTGGTAATTAAGCACAAAAAATGATTTGAAAGGTGTTCATACACCACCAATCCCCTAAGAGACTATGATGGTTTTACCCTTTGATTTGTATTGAGTTTGATCTAAGGGCTCATATGCTTTAAATATATCTAATACCTATTCAAGGAGTCAAAAATATTATTTATTATTTCACAACCAATGGTTTTAAAGATTTTCTTACACAATAAATCCCCTAAGAGACTATGACGGTTTTACCGTGTGATTTGAATTGAGTGTTATCCAAGGGCTTCATATTCTTTAAATAAATCTAATACCTATTCAAGTACTCAAAAATATTTGGTAATTAAGCACAAAAAATGATTTGAAAGGTGTTCATACACCACAAATCCCCTAAGAGACTATGACGGTATTACCCTTTGATTTGTATTGAGTTTGATCCAAGGGTTTCATATGCTTTAAATATATCTACTACCTATTCAAGGAGTCAAAAATATTTTTTATTCTTCCACAACAAATGATTGGAAAGGTGTTCTTACACCACAAATCCCCTATGAGGTTATGCCGGTTTTACCCTTTGATTTGAATTGAGTGTTATCTAAGGTATTCATATGCTTTTAATATATCTAATACCTATTCAAGGACTCAAAAATGTTTTGTAATTATTCACAAAAAAAAGATTTGAAGGGTGTCCATAGACCACAAATCGCCTAGGAGACTTTAACGGTTTTACCCATTGAAAGAATTTCGATCCTAGTGCTTCATATGATTGAAATATATCTAATACCTATTCAAAGAGTCAAAAATATTTTGTAATTAAGCACAAGAAATGATTTGAAAGGTGTTCATAGACCACAAATCGCCTAAGAGACTATGACGGTTTTACCTTTTGATTTGAATTGAGTTTGATCCAAGGGCTTCATATGCTTTAAATTTATCTAATACCTATTCGAGGACTCAAAAATATTTGGTAATTATTCACAAGAAAATGATTTGAAAGGTGTTCATTCACCAGAAATCACCTAAGAGATAATGACGGTTTTACCCTTTGATTTGAATTGATTTTCATACAAGGGTTTCATATTATTTAAATATATCTAATACCTGTTCAAGGACTCAAAAATATTTGGTAATTATTCCCAACAAAATGATTTGAAAGGTGGTGCTACACCACAAATCCTCTAACAGACTATGACGGTTTTACCCTTTGATTTGAATTGAGTTTGATCCAAGGGCTTCATATGCTTTAAATATATCTAATACTTATTCAAGGACTGAAAAATATTTGGTAATTATTCACAACAAAATGATTTGAAAGGTTTTCATACACAACAAATCGCCTAAGAGACTATGACGGTTTTACCCTTTGATTTGAATTGAGTTTGATCCAAGGGCTTCATATGCTTTAAATATATCTAATACCTATTCAAGGAGTCAAAAATATTTTTTACTATTTCACAACCAATGATTTTAAAGGTTTTCTTACACTATAAATCCTCTAAGAGACTATGACGGTTTTACCCTTTGATTTGAGTTGAGTGTTATCCAAGGGCTTCATATGCATTAAATATATCTAATACCTATTGAAGGACTCAAAATATTTGGTAATTAAGCACAAAAAATGATTTGAAAGGTGTTTATACACCACAAATCCCCTAAGAGACTATGACGGTTTTACCCTTTCATTTGAATTGAGTTTCATC
Organism: Patellifolia procumbens; assembly: GCA_947645195.1. Lineage (NCBI taxonomy): Eukaryota > Viridiplantae > Streptophyta > Magnoliopsida > Caryophyllales > Amaranthaceae > Patellifolia > Patellifolia procumbens. The sequence goes on along the minus strand of CANSGD010001436.1, from coordinate 140,027 downwards.
CAAGGGCTTCATATGCTTTAAATATATCTAATACCTATTCAAGGAGTCAAAAATATTTTTTATTATTTCACAACTAATGATTTTAAAGGTTTTCTTACACTATAAATCCCCTAAGAGACTATGACGGTTTTACGCTTTGATTTGAATTGAGTGTTATCCAAGGGCTCCATATGCTTTAAATATATCTAATACCTCTTTAAGGACTGAAAAATATTTGGTAATTAAGCACAAATAATGATTTGAAAGGTGTTCATACACCACAAATCCCCTAAGAGACTATGACGGTTTTACCCTTTGATTTGAAATGAGTTTGATCCAAGGGCTTCATATGCTTTAAATATATCTAATACCTATTCAAGGAGTCAAAAAAATTTGGTAATTAAACACAATAAATGATTTGAAAGGTGTTCATTCACCACAAATCCCCTAAGAGACTATGTCGGCTTTACCCTTTTATTTGTATTGAGTTTGATCCAAGGGTCATATGCTTTAAATATATCTAATACCAATTGAAGGATGAAAAAAATATTTGGTAATTATTCACAAAAAAAAAAAGATTTCAAAGGTGTCCATAGACCACAAATCGCCTAGGAGACTATGACGGTTTACCCTTTGAAAGAATTTCGATCCAAGTGCTTCATATGATTGAAATATATCTAATACCTATTCAAAGAGTCAAAAATATTTGGTAATTAAGCACAATAAATGATTTGAAAGGTGTCATAGAGCACAAATCGCCAAAGAGACTATGGCGGTTTTACCTTTTGATTTGAATTGAGTTTGATCCAAGGGCTTCATATGCGTTAAATATATCTAATACCGATTTGAGGACTCAAAAATATTTGGTAATTATTCACAACAAAATAATTTCAAAGGTGTTCATACACCACAAATCACCTAAGAGACTATGACGGTTTTACCCTTTCATTTGAATTGAGTTTCATTCAAGGGCTTCATATGATTTAATAATATCTAATACCTATTCAAGGACTCAAAAATATTTGGTAATTATTCACAACAAAATGATTTGAATGGTGGTCCTACACCACAAATCGCCTAAGAGAATATGACGGTTTGACCCTTTGATTTGTATGGAGTTTGATCCAAGGGCTTCATAAGCTTTTAATATATCTAATAACTATTGAAGGAGTCAAAAATATTTGGTAATTAAGCACAAAAAATGATTTGAAAGGTGTTCATACACCACACATCCCCTAAGAGACTATGACGGTTTTACCCTTTTATTTGTATTGAATTTGATCCAAGGGCTTCATATTCTTTAAATATATCTAATACCTATTCAAGGACTCAAAAATATTTGGTAATTATTTACAACAAAATGATTTGAAAGGTTTTCATACACCACAAATCGCCTAAGAGACTACGACGGTTTTACCCTCTAATTTGTATTGAGTTTGATCCAAGGGCTTCATATGCTTTAAATATATATAATACCTATTCAAGGACTCAAAAATATTTGGTAAATATTTACAACAAAATTATTTGAAAGGTTTCATACGCCACAAATCGTCTAATAGACTATGACGGTTTTACCCTTTGATTTGTATTGAGTTTGATCCAAGGGCTTCATATGCTTTAAATATATCTAATACCTATTCAAGGAGTCAAAAATATTTGGTTGTTAAGCACAAAAAATGATTTGAAAGGTGTTCATACACCACAAATCCCCTAAGAGACTATGATGGTTTTACCCTTTGATTTGTATTGAGTTTGATCTAAGGGCTTCATATGCTTTATATATATCTAATACCAATTCAAGGAGTCAAAAATATTTTATATTATTTCACAACCAATGATTTTAAAGGTTTTCTTACACTATAAATCCCCTAAGAGACTATGACGGTTTAACCCTTTGATTTGAATTGAGTGTTATCCAAGGGCTTCATATGCTTTAAATATACCTAATACCTATTCAAGGACTGAAAAATATTTGGTAATTAAGCACAAAAAATGATTTGAAAGGTGTTCATACACCAGAAATCCCCTAAGAGACTATAACGGTTTTACCCTTTCATTTGAATTGAGTTTCATCCATAGGCTTCACATGCTTTAATATTATGTAATACCTGTTCAAGGACTCAAAACTATTTGGTAATTATTCACAACAAAATGATTTGAATGGTGGTCCTACACCAAAAATCGCCTAAGAGAATATGACGGTTTTACCCTTTGATTTGAATTGAGTTTGATCCAAGGGATTCATATGATTTAAATATATCTAATACATATTAACGAATTCAAAAATATTTGGTAATTAAGCACAAAAAATGATTTGAAAGGTGTTCATACACCACACATCCCTAAGAGACTATGATGGTTTTACCCTTTGATTTGTATGGAGTTTGATCTAAGGGCTTCATATGCTTTATATATATCTAATACCTATTCAAGGAGTCAAAAATATTTTTTATCATTTCACAACCAATGATTTTAAAGGTTTTCTTATACTATAAATCGCCTAAGAGAATATGATGGTTTTACCCTTTGATTTGAATTGAGTTTGATCCAAGGGCTTCATATGCTTTAAATATATCTAATCCCTATTCAAGAAGTCAAAAATATTTTGTAATTAAGCACAAAAAATAATTTGAATTGTATTCATACACCATAAATCCCCTAAGAGAGTATAACGGTTTGACCCTTGAATTTGTTTTGATTTTGATCCAAGGGCTTCATATGCTTTTAATATATCTAATACCTATTTAAGGAGTCAAAATATTTGGTAATCTAGCAGAAATAATGATTTAAAAGGTGTTCATACACCACACATCCCCTAAGAGACTATGACGGTTTTACCCTTTTATTTGTATTGAGTTTGATCCAAGGGCTTCATATGCTTAAATATATCTAATACCTATTCAAGGACTCAAAAATATTTGGTAATTATTTACAACAAAATGATTTGAAAGGTTTTCATACACCACAAATCGCCTAAGAGACTATGACGGTTTTACCCTATAATTTGTATTGAGTATGATCCAAGGGCTTCATATGCTTTAAATATATATAATACCTATTCAAGGAGTCAAAAATATTTTTTAATTAAGCACAAAAAATGATTTGAAAGGTGTTCATACACCACAAATCCCCTAAGAGACTATGACAGTTTTACCCTTTGATTTGTATTGAGTTTGATCTAAGGGCTTCATATGCTTTAAATTTATCTGATACCTATTCAAGGAGTCAAAAATATTTTTTATTATTTCACAACCAATGATTTTAAAGGTTTTCTTACACTATAAATCCCCTAAGAGACTATAACGGTTTTACCGTTTGATTTGAATTGAGTGTTATCCAAGGGCTACATATCCTTTATATAAATCTAATACCTATTCAAGGACTCAAAAATATTTGGTAATTAAGCACAAAAAATAATTTCAAAGGTGTTCATACACCACAAATCTCCTAAGAGACTATGACGGTATTACCCTTTGATTTGTATATAGTTTGATCCAAAGGCTTCATATGCTTTAAATATATCTAATACCTATTCAAGGAGTCAAAAATATTTTTTATTATTCAACAACAAATGATTGGAAAGGTGTTCTTACACCACAAATCCCCCAAGAGGTTATGACGGTTTTACCCTTTGATTTGAATTGAGTGTTATCTAAGGGATTCATATGCTTTTAATATATCTAATACCTATTCAAGGACTCAAAAATATTTTGTAATTATTCACAAAAAAAAAATTTGAAGGGTGTTCATACACCACAAATCGCCTAAGAGACTATGACGGTTTTACCCTATAATTTGTATTGAGTTTGATCCAAGGGCTTCATATGCTTTATTTAAATCTAATACCTATTCAAGGACCCAAAAATATTTGGTAATTAAGCACAAAAAATGATTTCAAAGGTGTTCATACACCACAAATCCCCTAAGAGACTATGACGGTATTACCCTTTGATTTGTATTGAGTTTGATCCAAAGGCTTCATATGCTTTAAATATATCTAATACCTATTCAAGGACTCAAAAATATTTGGTAATTATTCACAACAAAATAATTTGAAAGGTGTTCATACACCACAAATCACCTAAGAGACTATGACGGTTTTACCCTTTCATTTGAATTGAGTTTCATCCAAGGGCTTCATATGCTTTAATAATATCTAATACCTATTCAAGGACTCAAATATATTTGGCAATTATTCACAACAAAATGATTTCAATGGTGGTCCTACACCACAAATCGCCTAAGAGAGTATAACGGTTTGACCTTGTGATTTGTATTGAGTTCGATCAAGGGCTTCATAAGCTTTAAATAAATCTAATACCTATTGAAGGAGTCAAAAATATTTGGTAATTAAGCACAAAAAATCATTTGAAAGGTGTTCATACACCACACATCCCCTAGGAGACTATGACGGTTTTACCCTTTTATTTGTATTGAGTTTGATCCAAGGGCTTCATATGCTTCAAATATATCTAATACCTATTCAAGGACTCAAAAATATTTGGTAAATATTTACAACAAAATGATTTGAAAGGTTTTCATAAACCATAAATCGCCTAATAGACTATGACGGTTTTACCCTTTGATTTGTATTGAGTTTCATCCAAGGGCTTCATATGCTTTAAATATATCTAATACCTATTCAATGAGTCAAAATTATTTTGTAATTAAGCACAAAAAAGATTTGAAAGGTCTTCATACACCACAAATCCACTAAGAGACTATGATGGTTTTACCCTTTGATTTGTATTGAGTTTGATCTAAAGGCTTCATATGCTTTAAATATATCTAATACCTATTCAAGGAATCAAAAATATTTTTTATTATTTCAAAACCAATGATTTTAAAGGTTTTCTTACACTATAAATCCCCTAAGAGACTATGACGGTTTTACCCTTTGATTTGAGTTGAGTGTTATTCAAGGGCTTCATATGCATTAAATATATCTAATACCTATTCAAGGACTCAAAAATATTTGGTAATTAAGCACAAAAAATGATTTGAAAGGTGTTTATACACTACAAATCCCCTAAGAGACTATGACGGTTTTACCCTTTCATATGAATTGAGTTTCATCCAAGGGCTTCATATGCTTTAAATATATCTAATACCTACTCAAGGAGTCAAAAATATTTTTTATTATTTCACAACTAATGATTTTAAAGGTTTTCTTACACTATAAATCCCCTAAGAGACTATGACGGTTTTACCCTTTGATTTGAATTGAGTGTTATCCAAGGGCTCCATATGCTTTAAATATATCTAATACCTCTTTAAGGACTGAAAAATATTTGGTAATTAAGCACAAATAATGATTTGAAAGGTGTTCATACACCACAAATCCCCTAAGAGACTATGACAGTTTTACCCTTTCATTTGAATTGAGTTTCATCCAAGGGTTTCATATGCTTTAAATATATCTAATACCTATTCGAGGACTCAAAAATATTTGGTAATTATACACAAGAAAATGATTTGAATGGTGGTCCTAGACCACAAATCGCCTAAGAGACAATGACGGTTTTACCCTTTAATTTGAATTAATTTTCATCCAAGGGTTTCATATGCTTTAAATATATCAAATACCTGTTCAAGTACTCAAAAATATTTGGTAATTATTCCCAACAAAATGATTTGAAAGGTGGTCCTACACCACAAATCGCCTAAGAGACTATGACGGTTTTTCCCTTTGATTTGAATTGAGTTTGATCCAAGGGCTTCATATGCTTTAGATATATCTAATCCCTATTCAAGGATTCAAAAATATTTGGTAATTAAGAAAAATGATTCAAAAGGTGTTCATACACCACAAATCCCCTAAGACACTATGACGGTTTGACCCTTTGATCTGTATTGAGTTTGATCCAAGGGATTCATATGATTTAAATATATCTAATACCTATTCACGGATTCAAAAATATTTGGTAATTAAGCTCAAAAAATGATTTGAAAGGTGTTCATATACCACAAATCCCCTAAGAGACTATAACGGTTTTACCCTTTGATTTGAATTGAGTTTGATCCTAGTGATTCATAGGCTTTAAATATATCTAATACCTATTCAAGGACTGAAAAATATTTGGTAATTATTCCCAACAAAATGATTGAAAGGTGTTCATTCACCAGAAATCACCTAAGAGACAATGACGGTTTTACCCTTTGATTTGAATTGATGTTCATCCAAGGTTTCATATGCTTTAAATTTTTCAAATACCTGTTCAAGGACTCAAAAATATTTGGTAATTATTCACAAGAAAATGATTTGAAAGGTGTTCATTCACCAGAAATCACCTAAGAGACAATGACGGTTTTACCCTTTGATTTGAATTGATGTTCATCCAAGGGTTTCATTTGCTTTAAATATATCTAATACCTATTAAAGGACTATAAAATATTTGGTAATTAACCACAAAAAATGATTTGAAAGGTGTTCATTCACCAGAAATCACCTAAGAGGCAATGACGGTTTTACCCTTTGATTTGAATTGATGTTCATCCAAGGGTTTCATATGCTTTAAATATATCTAATACCTATTAAATGACTCTAAAATATTTGGTAATTAAGCACAAAAAATGATTTGAAAGGTGTTCATACACCACAAATCCCCTAAGAGACTATGACGGTATTACCCTTTGATTTGTATTGAGTTCGATCCAAGGGCTTTATAAGATTGTAATAAATCTAATACCTATTGAAGGAGTCAAAAATATTTGGTAATTAAGCACAAAAAATGATTTCAAAGGTGTTCATACACCACACATCCCCTAAGAGACTATGACGGTTTTACCCTTTTATTTGTATTGAGTTTGATCCAAGGGCTTCATATGCTTTAAATATATCTAATACCTATTCAAGGACTCAAAAATATTTCCTAAATATTTACAACAAAATGATTTGAAAGGTTTTCATACACCACAAATCGCCTAATAGACTATGACGGTTTTACCTTTTTATTTGTATTGAGTTTGATCCAAGGGCTTCATATGCTTTAAATATATCTAATACCTATTCAAGGGGTCTAAAATATTTGGTAATTAAGAACAGAAAATGATTTGAAAGGTGTTCATACACCACAAATCCCCTAAGAGACTATGATGGTTTTACTCTTTGATTTGTATTGAGTTTGATCTAAAGGCTTCATATGCTTTAAATATATCTAATACCTATTCAAGGACTGAAAATTATTTGGTAATTATTCAAAACAAAATGATTTGAAAGGTTATCTTACACAACAAATCGCCTAAGAGACTATGACGGTTTTACCCTTTGATTTGAATTGAGTTTGATCCAAGGGCTTCATATGCTTTAAATATATCTAATACCTATTCAAGGAGTCAAAAATATTTGGTAATTAAGAACAAAAAATGTATTGAAAGGTGTTCATACACCACAAATCCCCTAAGAGACTATGACGATTTTACCTTTGATTTGTATTGAGTTTGATCCAAGGGCATCATATGCTTTAAATATATCTAATACCTATTGAAGGACGAAAAAAATATTTGGTAATTATTCACAAAAACATAAGATTTCAAAGGTGTCCATAGACCACAAATCGCCTAGGAGACTATGACGGTTTACCCTTTGAAATAATTTCGATCCAAGGGCTTGATAAGATTGAAATATATCTAATACCTATTCAAAAAGTCAAAAATATTTGGTAATTAAGCACAATAAATGATTTGAAACGTGTTATAGAGCACAAATCGCCTAAGAGACTATGACGGTTTTTCCTTTTGATTTGAATTGAGTTTGATCCAAGGGCTTCATATGCATTAAATATATCTAATACGTTTTCGAGGACTCAAAAATATTTCGTAATTATTCACAACAAAATAATTTGAAAGGTGTTCATAAACCACAAATCACCTAAAGAGACTATGATGGATTTACCCTTTCATTTGAATTGAGTTTCATCCGAGGGATTAATATGCTTTAATAATATCTAATACCTATTCAAGGACTCAAAAATATTTGGTTATTATTCACAACAAAATGATTTGAATGGTGGTCCTACACCACAAATCGCCTAAGAGAATATGACAGTTTTACCTTTTGATTTGAATTGAGTTTGATCCGAGGGCTTCATGTGCTTTAAATATATCTAATATCTATTCAAGAAAACAAAAATATTTTGCAATTAAGCGCAAAAAATAATTTGAATGATGTTCATACACCATAAATACCCTAAGAGAGTATAAATGTTTGACCCTTTGATTTGTATTGAGTTCGATCCAAGGGCTTCATAAGCTTTTAATAAATCTAATACCTATTGAAGGAGTCAGAAATATTTGGTAATTAAGCACAAAAAATGATTTGAAAGGTGTTTATACACCACACATCCCCTAAGAGACTATGACGGTTTTGCCCTTTTAATTGTATTGAGTTTGATCCAAGGGCTTCATATGCTTTAAATATATCTAATACCTATTCAAGGACTGAAAAATATTTGGTAAATATTTACAACAAAATGATTTGAAAGGTTTTCATACACCACAAATCGCCTAATAGACTATGACGGTTTTAGCGTTTGATTTGTATTGAGTTTGATCCAAGGGCATCATATGCATTAAATATATCTAATACCTATTCAAGGATTCAAAAATATTTGGTAATTAAGCACAAAAAATGATTTGAAAGGTGTTCATACACCACAAATCCCCTAAGGGACTATGATGGTTTTACCCTTTGATTTGTATTGAGTTTGATCTAAGGGCTTCATATGCTTTAAATATATCTAATACCTATTCAAGGATTCAAAAATATTTGAAAATTAAGCACAAAAAATGATTTGAAAGGTGTTCATACACCACAAATCACCTAAGAGATTATGATGGTTTTACCCTTTGATTTGTATTGAGTTTGATCTAAGGGCTTCATATGCTTTAAATATATCTAATACCCATTCAAGGAGTCAAAAATATTTTTTATTATTTCACAACAAATGATTTTAAAGGTTTTCTTACACTATAAATCCCCTAAGATACTATGACGGTTTTACCCTTTGATTTGAATTGAGTGTTATCCAAGGGCTTCATATGCTTTAAATACATCTAATACCTATTAAAGGACTCTAAAATATTGGTAATTAAGCACAAAAAATGATTTGAAAGGTGTTCATACACCACAAATCCCCTAAGAGACTATGACGGTATTACCCTTTGATTTGTATTGAGTTCGATCCAAGGGCTTCAGAAGCTTTTAATAAATCTAATACCTATTGAAGGAGTCAAAAATATTTGGTAATTAAGCACAAAAAATGATATGAAAGGTGTTCATACACCACACATCCCCTAAGAGACTATGACGGTTTTATCCTTTTATTTGTATTCAGTTTGATCCAAGGGCTTCATATGATTTAAATATATGTAATACCTATTCAAGGACTCAAAAATATTTGGAAAATATTTACAACAAAATGATTTGAAAGGTTTTCATACACCATAAATTGTCTAATAGACTATGACGGTTTTACCCTTTGATTTGTATTGAGTTTGATCCAAGGGCTTCATATGCTTTAAATATATCTAATACCTATTCAAGGAGTCAAAAATATTTGAAAATTAAGCACAAAAAATGATTTGAAAGGTGTTCATACACCACAAATCACCTAAGAGATTATGATGGTTTTACCCTTTGATTTGTATTGAGTTTGATCTAAGGGCTTCATATGCTTTAAATATATCTAATACCTATTCAACAAGTCAAAAATATTTTTTATTATTTAACAACCAATGATTTTAAAGGTTATCTTACTCTATAAATCGCCTAAGAGACTATGACGATTTTACCCTTTGATTTGAATTGAGTGTTACCCAAGGGCTTCATATGCTTCAAATATATCTAATACCTATTCAAGGACTCAAAAATATTTGGTAATTAAGCACAAAAAATGATTTGAAAGGTGTTCATACACCACAAATCCCCTAAGAGACTACGACGGTATTACCCTTTGATTTGTATTGAGTTTGATCCAAGGGCTTCATATGCTTTAAATATATATAATACGTATTCAAGGAGTCAAAAATATTTTTTATTATTCCACAACAAATGATTGGAAAGGTGTTCTTACACCACAAATCCCCTAACAGGTTATAACGGTTTTACCCTTTAATTTGAATTGAGTGTTATCTAAGGGATTCATATGATTTTAATATATCTAATACCTATTCAAGGACTCAAAATTAATTTGTAATTATTCATAAAAAAAAAGATTTGAAAGGTGTTCATAGACCACAAATTGCCTAAGAGACTATGACGGTTTTACCCTTTGATTTGAATTGAGTTTGATCCAAGGGCTTCATGTACTTTAAATATATCTAATCCCTATTCAAGGATTCAAAAATATTTGGTAATTAAGCTCAAAAAATGATTTGAAAGGTGTTTATATACCACAAATCCCCTAAGAGACTATGACGGTTTTACCCTTTGATTTGAATTGAGTTTGATCCAAGGGATTCATATGCTTTAAATATATCTAATACCTATTCAAGGACTAAAAAATATTTGGTAATTATTCACAATAAAAAAAAAGATTCAAAAGGTGTCCATAAACCACAAATCGCCTAGGAGACTATGACGGTTTACCCATTGAAAGAATTTCGATCCAAGTGCTTCATATGATTGAAATATATCTAATACCTATTCAAAGAGTCAAAAATATTTGGTAATTAAGCACAATAAATGATTTAAAAGGTGTAATAGAGCACAAATCACCTAAGAGACTATGACGGTTTTACCTTTTGATTTGAATTGAGTTTGATCAAAGGACTTCATATGTGTTAAATATATCTAATACCTATTCGAGGACTCAAAAATATTTTGTAATTATTCACAACAAAATAATTTGAAAGGTGTTCATACACCACAAATCACCTAAGAGACTAAAATAGTTTTACCCTTTCATTTGAATTGAGTTTCATCCAAGGGCTTCATATGCTTTAATAATATCTAATACCTATTCAAGGACTCAAAAATATTTGGTAATTATTCACAACAAAATGATTTGAATGGTGGTCCTACACCACAAATCGCCTAAGAGAATATGACAGTTTTACCTATTGATTTGAATTGAGTTTAATCCAAGGGCTTCATATGCTTTAAATATATCTAATACCTATTCAAGAAGTCAAAAATATTTTGTAATTAACCACAAAAAATAATTTGAATGGTGTTCAAACACCATAAATCCCCTAAGAGAGTATAACGATTTGACCCATTTGATTTGTATTGAGTTCGATCCAAGGGCTTCATAAGCTTTTAATAAATCTAAAACCTATTGAAGGAGTAAAAAATATTTGGTAATTAAACCCAAAAAATTATTTGATAATTAAGCCCAAAAAATTATTTGAAAGGTGTTCATACACCACACATCCCCTAAGAGACTACGACGGTTTTACCCTTTTATTTGTATTGAGTTTGATCCAAGGGCTTCATATGCTTTAAATATATCTAATTCCTATTCAAGGACTCAAAAATATTTGGTAAATATTTACAAAAAAATGATTTGAAAGGTTTTCATACACCACAAATTGCCTAATAGACTATGACGGTTTTACCCTTTGATTTGTATTGAGTTTGATCCATGGGCTTCATATGCTTTAAATATATCTAATACCTATTCAAGGAGTCAAAAATATTTGAAAATTAAGCACAAAAAATGATTTGAAAGGTGTTCATAGACCACAAATCCCCTAAGAGATTATGATGGTTTTACCCTTTGATTTGTATTGAGTTTGGTCTAAGGGCTTCATATGCTTTAAATTTATCTAATACCTATTCAAGGAGTCAAAAATATTTTTTATTATTTCACAACCAATGATTTTAAACGTTTTCTTACACTATAAATCTCCTAAGAGACTATGACGGTTTTACCCTTTGATTTGAATTGAGTGTTATCCAAGGGCTTCATATGCTTTAAATATATCTAATACCTATTCAAGGACTAAAAAATATTTGGTAATTAAGCACAAAAAATGATTTGAAAGGTGTTCATACACCAGAAATCCCCTAAGAGACTATGACGTTATTACCCTTTGATTTGTATTGAGTCTGATCCAAGGGCTTCATAGGCTTTAAATATATCTAATACCTATTCAAGGAGTCAAAATATTTTTTATTATTCCACAACAAATGAGTGAAAAGGTGTTCTTACACCACAAATCCCCAAACAGCTTATGACGGTTTTAGCCTTTGATTTGAATTGAGTATTATCTAAGGGATTCATATGTTTTTAATATATCTAATAACTATTCAAGGACTCAAAAGTAATTTGTACTTATTCATAAAAAAAGATTTGAAAGGTGTTCATAGACCACAAATCGCCTAAGAGACTATGACGGTTTTACCTTTTGATTTGAATTGAGTTTGATCAAAGGGCTTCATATGCTTTAAATATATCTAATACTTATTAGAGGACTCAAAAATATTTAGTAATTATTCACAAGAAAATGATTTGAAAGGTGTTCATTCACCAGAAACCACCTAAGAGACTATGACGGTTTTACCCTTTGATTTGAATTGAGTTTGATCCAAGGGCTTCATATGCTGTAAATATATCTAATACCTATTCAAGGAGTCAAAAATATTGGGTAATTAAGCACAAAAAATGATTTGAAAGGTGTTCATACACCACAAATCCCCTATGAGACTATGACGGTTTTACCCTTTGATTTGTATTGAGTTTGATCCAAGGGCTTCATATGCTTTAAATCTATCTAATACCTATTGAAGGACGAAAAAAATATTTTGTAATTATTCACAAAAAAAAAAAAGATTCCAACGGTGTCCATAGACCACAAATCGCCTAGGAGACTATGACGGTTTACCCATTGAAAGAATTTCGATCCAAGTGCTTCATATGATTGAAATATATCTAATACCTCTTCAAAGAGTCAAAAATATTTGGTGATTAAGCACAATAAATGATTTGAAAGGTGTCATAGAGCACAAATCGCCTAAGAGACTATGACGGTTTTACCTTTTGATTTGAATTGAGTTTGATGCAAGGACTTCATATGTGTTAAATATAACTAATACCTATTCGAGGACTCAAAAATATTTGGTAATTATTCACAACAAAATAATTTGAAAGGTGTTCATATACCACAAATCACCTAAGAGACTATGACGGTTTTACCCTTTCATTTGAATTGAGTTTCATCCAAGGGCTTCATATACCTTAATAATATCTAATACCTATTCAAGGACTCAAAAATATTTGGTAATTATTATCAACAAAATGATTTGAATGGTGGTCCTGCACCACAAATCGCCTAAGAGAATATGACGGTTTTACCTTTTGATTTGAATTGATTTTAATCCAAGGGCTTCATATGCTTTAAACATATCTAATACCTATTCAAGAAGTCAAAAATATTTTGTAATTAAGCACAAAAAATAATTTGAATGGTGTTCATACACCACACATCCCCTAAGAGACTATGACGATTTTACCGTTTTATTTGTATTGATTTGATCCAAGGGCTTCATATGCTTTAAATATATCTAATACCTATTCAAGGACTCAAAAATATTTGGTAAATATTTACAATAAAATGATTTGAAAGGTTTTCATACACCACAAATCGCCTAATAGACTATAACGATTTTACCCTTTGATTTGTATTGAGTTTGATCCAAGGGCTTCATATGATTTAAATATATCTAATACCTATTCAAGGAGTCAAAAATATTTGGTAATTAAGCACATAAAATGATTTGAAAGTTGTTTATACACAACCAATAGCCTAAGAGACTATGACGGTTTTACCCCTTGGTTTGAATTGAGTTTGATCCAAGGGCTTCATATGCTTTTAAATATATCTAATACCTGTTAAAGGAGTCAAAAATATTTTTTATTATTTCACAACCAATGATATTAGAGGTTTTCTTACACTACAAATCCCCTAATAGACTATGACGGTTTTACCCATTGATTTGAATTGAGTGTTATCCAAGGGCTTCATATGCTTTAAATATATCTAATACCTATTCAAGGACTCAAAAATATTTTGTAATTAAGCACTAAAAATGATTTGAAAGGTGTTCATACACCACAAATCCCCTAAGAGACTATGACGGTATTACCCTTTCATTTGTATTGAGTTTGATCCAAGGGCTTCATGCGCTTTACAGATATCTAATACCTATTAGAGGAGTCAAAAATGTTTTTTATTATTCCACAACAAATGATTGGAAACGTGTTCTTACACCACAAATCCCCTAAGAAGTTATGACGGTTTTACCCTTGGATTTGAATTGAGTGTTATCTAAGGGATTCATATGATTTTAATATATCTAATACCTATTCAAGGACTAAAAAATAATTTGTAATTATTCACAAAAAAAAGATTTGAATGGTGTCCATAGACCACAAATCGCTTAGGAGACTATGACGATTTTACCCTTTGAAATAATTTCGAACCAAGTGCTTCAGAAGATTGAAATATATCTAATACCTATTCAAAGAGTCAAAAATATTTTGTAATTAAGCAAAAAAAATGATTTGAAAGGTGTTCATAGACCACAAATCGCCTAAGAGACTATGACAGTTTTATCTTTTGATTTGAATTGAGTTTGATACAAGGGCTTCATATGCTTTAAATATATCTAATACCTATTCGAGGACTCAAAAATATTTGGTAATTATTCACAAGAAAATGATTTGAAAGGTGTTCATACACCACAAATCACCTAAGAGACAATGACGGTTTTACCCTTTGATTTGAATTGATTTTCATCCAAGGGTTTCATATGCTTTAAATATATCTAATACCTATTCAAGCACTCAAAAATATTTGGTAATTATTCCAAACAAAATGATTTCAAAGGTGGTCCTACACCACAAATCGTCTAAGAGAATATGACGGTTTTACCCTTTGATTTGAATTGAGTTTGATCCAAGGGCTTCATATGCTTTAAATATATCTAATGCCTATTCAAGGAGTCAAAAATATTTGGTAATTAAACACAAAAAAAGATTCGAAAGGTGTTCATACACCACAAATCCCCTAAGAGACTATGACGGTTTGACCCTTTGATTTGTATTGACTTTGATCCAAGGGATTCATGTGATTTAAATATATCTAATACCTATTCAAGGAGTCAAAAATATTTGGTAATTAAGCATAAAAAATGATTTGATAGGTGTTCATATACAACAAATCCCCTAAGAGACTATGACGGTTTTTCCCTTTGATTTGAATTGAGTTTGATCCAAGGGCTTCATTGGCGTGAAATACATCTAATACCTATTCAAGGAGTCAAAAATATTTGGTAATTTAGCACAAAAAAAAAATTTGAAAGGTGTTCATACACCAAAAATCCCCTAAGAGACTATAACGGTTTTACCCTTTGATTTGTATTGAGATTGATCCAAGGGCGTCATATTCTTTAAATATATCTAATACCTTTTCGAGGACTCAAAAATATTTTGTAATTGTTCACAACAAAATAATTTGAAAGGTGTTCATACACCACAAATCGCCTAAGAGAATATGACGGTTTTACCTTTTGATTTGAATTGAGTTTGATCCAAGTGCTTCATATGCTTTAAATATATCTAATACCTATTCAAGAATTCAAAAATATTTTATAATTAAGCACAAAAAATAATTTGAATGGTGTTCATACACCACAAATCCCCTAAGAGAGTATAACGGTTTTACCGTTTGATTTGTATTGAGTTTGATCCAAGGGCTTCATAAGCTTTTAATATATATAATACATATTGAAGGACTAAAAAATATTTGGTAATTAAGCACAAAAAATTATTTGAAAGGTGTTCATACACCACAAGTCCCCTAAGAGACTATGACGGTTTTACCCTTTGATTTATATGGAGTTTGTTCCAAGGGTTTCATATGCTGTAAATATATCTAATACCTATTGATGGACTAAAAAAATATTTGGTAATTATTCACAAATAAAAAAAAGATTTCAAAGGTGTCCATAGACCACAAATCGCTTAAGAGACTATGACGGTTTACCCTTTGAAAGAATTTTGATCCAAGTGCTTCATATGATTGAAATATATCTAATACCTATTCAAAGAGTCAAAAATATTTTGTAATTAAGCACAACAAATGATTTGAAAGGCGTTCATAGACCACAAATCGCCTAAGAAACTATGACGGTTTTACCTTTTGATTTGAATTGAGTTTGATCTAAGGGCTTCATATGCGTTAAATATATCTAATACCTATTCGAAGACTCCAAAATATTTGGTAATTATTCACAACAAAATTATTTGAAAGGTGTTCATACACCACAAATGACCTAAGAGACTATGACGATTTTACCCTTTCATTTGAATTGAGTTTCATCCTAGGGCTTCATATGCTTTAATAATATCTAAAACCTATTCAAGGACTCAAAAAAATTTGGTAATTATTCACAACAAAATGATTTGAATGGTGGTCCTACACCACAAATCGCCTAAGAGAATCTGACGGTTTTACCTTTTGATTTAAATTGAGTTTAATCCAAGGGCTTCATTTTCTTTAAATATATCTAATACCTATTCAAGAAGTAAAAAATATTTTGTAATTAAGCACAAAAAATAATTTGAATGGTGTTCATACACCGTAAATCCCCTAAGAGAGTATAACGATTTGACCCATTTGATTTATATTGAGTTCGATCCAAGAGCTTCATAAGCTTTTAATAAATCTAATACCTATTGAAGGAGTCAAAAATACTTGGTAATTAAGCACAAAATATGATTTGAAAGGTGTTCATACTCCACACATCCCCTAAGAGACTATGACGGTTTTACCCTTTTATTTGTATTGATTTTGATCCAAGGGCTTCATACGCTTTAAATATATCTAATACCTATTCAAGGACTCTAAAATATTTCGTAAATATTTACAACAAAATGATTTGAAAGGTTTTCATACACCATAAATCGCCTAATAGACTATGACGGTTTTACCCTTTGATTTGTATTGAGTTTGATCCAAGGGCTTCATATGCTTTAAATATATCTAATACCTATTCAAGGATTCAAAAATATTTGAAAATTAAGCACAAAAAATGATTTGAAAGGTGTTCATACAACACAATTCCCCTAAGAGACTATGATGGTTTTACCCTTTGATTTGTGTTGAGTTTGATCTAAGGGTTTCATATGCTTTAAATATATCTAATACCTATTCAAGGAGTCAAAAATATTTTTTATTATTTCACAACCAATGATTTTAAAGGTTTTCTTACACTATAAATCTCCTAAGAGACTATGACGGTTTTACCCTTTGATTTGAATTGAGTGTTATCCAAGGGCTTCATATGCTTTAAATATATCTAATACCTATTCAAGGACTCAAAAATATTTGGTAATTAAGCACAAAAAATGATTTGAAAGGTGTTCATACACCACATATCCCCTAAGAGACTAAGACGGTATTACCCTTTGATATGTATTGAGTTTGATCCAAGGGCTTCATATGCTTCAAATATATCTAATACCTATTCAAGAAGTCAAAAAATATTTTTTATTATTCCACAACAAATGATTGGAAAGGTGTTCTTACACCACAAATCCCCTAAGAGGTTATGACGGTTTTACCCTTTGATTTGAATTGAGTGTTATCTAAGGGATTCATATGCTTTTAATATATCTAATACCTATTCAAGGAGTCAAAAATATTTGAAAATTAAGCACAAAAAAAGATTTGAAAGGTGTTCATACACCACAAATCCCTTAAGAGATTATAATGGTTTTACCCTTTGATTTGTATTGAGTTTGATCTAAGGGTTTCATATGCTTTTAAATATATCTAATACCTGTTAAAGGAGTCAAAAATATTTTTTATTATTTCACAACCAATGATTTTAGAGGTTTTCTTACACTACAAATCCCCTAATAGACTATGACGGTTTTACCCATTGATTTGAATTGAGTGTTATCCAAGGGCTTCATATGCTTTAAATATATCTAATACCTATTCAAGGACTCAAAAATATTTTGTAATTAAGCACTAAAAATGATTTGAAAGGTGTTCATACACCACAAATCCCCTAAGAGACTATGACGGTATTACCCTTTCATTTGTATTGAGTTTGATCCAAGGGCTTCATACGCTTTAAAGATATCTAACACCTATTAGAGGAGTCAAAAATATTTTTTATTATTCCACAACAAATGATTGGAAACGTGTTCTTACACCACAAATCCCCTAAGAAGTTATGACGGTTTTACCCTTGGATTTGAATTGAGTGTTAACTAAGGGATTCATATGATTTTAATATATCTAATACCTATTCAAGGACTCAAAAATAATTTGTAATTATTCACAAAAAAAAGATTTGAATGGTGTCCATAGACCACAAATCGCTTAGGAGACTATGACGATTTTACCCTTTGAAAGAATTTCGAACCAAGTGCTTCAGAAGATTGAAATATATCTAATACCTATTCAAAGAGTCAAAAATATTTTGTAATTAAGCAAAAAAAATGATTTGAAAGGTGTTCATAGACCACAAATCGCCTAAGAGACTATGACAGTTTTATCTTTTGATTTGAATTGAGTTTGATACAAGGGCTTCATATGCTTTAAATATATCTAATACCTATTCGAGGACTCAAAAATATTTGGTAATTACTCACAAGAAAATGATTTGAAAGGTGTTCATACACCACAAATCACCTAAGAGACAATGATGGTTTTACCCTTTGATTTGAATTGATTTTCATCCAAGGGTTTCATATGCTTTAAATATATCTAATACCTATTCAAGCACTCAAAAATATTTGGTAATTATTCCAAACAAAATGATTTCAAAGGTGGTCCTACACCACAAATCGTCTAAGAGAATATGACGGTTTTACCCTTTGATTTGAATTGAGTTTGATCCAAGGGCTTCATATGCTTTAAATATATCTAATCCCTATTCAAGGAGTCAAAAATATTTGGTAATTAAACACAAAAAAAGATTCGAAAGGTGTTCATACACCACAAATCCCCTAAGAGACTATGACAGTTTGACCCTTTGATTTGTATTGACTTTGATCCAAGGGATTCATGTGATTTAAATATATCTAATACCTATTCAAGGAGTCAAAAATATTTGGTAATTAAGCATAAAAAATGATTTGATAGGTGTTCATATACAACAAATCCCCTAAGAGACTATGACGGTTTTTTCCTTTGATTTGAATTGAGTTTGATCCAAGGGCTTCATTGGCGTGAAATATATCTAATACCTATTCAAGGAGTCAAAAATATTTGGTAATTTAGCACAAAAAAAAAATTTGAAAGGTGTTCATACACCAAAAATCCCCTAAGAGACTATGACGGTTTTACCCTTTGATTTGTATTGAGATTGATCCAAGGGCGTCATATGCTTTAAATATATCTAATACCTTTTCGAGGACTAAAAAATATTTTGTAATTGTTCACAACAAAATAATTTGAAAGGTGTTCATACACCACAAATCGCCTAAGAGAATATGACGGTTTTACCTTTTGATTTGAATTGAGTTTGATCCAAGTGCTTCATATGCTTTAAATATATCTAATACCTATTCAAGAATTCAAAAATATTTTATAATTAAGCACAAAAAATAATTTGAATGGTGTTCATACACCACAAATCCCCTAAGAGAGTATAACGGTTTTACCGTTTGATTTGTATTGAGTTTGATCCAAGGGCTTCATAAGCTTTTAATATATATAATACATATTGAAGGACTCAAAAATATTTGGTAATTAAGCACAAAAAATTATTTGAAAGGTGTTCATACACCACAAGTCCCCTAAGAGACTATGACGGTTTTACCCTTTGATTTATATGGAGTTTGATCCAAGGGTTTCATATGCTGTAAATATATCTAATACCTATTGAAGGACTAAAAAAATATTTGGTAATTATTCACAAATAAAAAAAAGATTTGAAAGGTGTCCATAGACCACAAATCGCTTAAGAGACTATGACGGTTTACCCTTTGAAAGAATTTTGATCCAAGTGCTTCATATGATTGAAATATATCTAATACCTATTCAAAGAGTCAAAAATATTTTGTAATTAAGCACAACAAATGATTTGAAAGGCGTTCATAGACCACAAATCGCCTAAGAAACTATGACGATTTTACCTTTTGATTTGAATTGAGTTTGATCTAAGGGCTTCATATGCGTTAAATATATCTAATACCTATTCGAAGACTCCAAAATATTTGGTAATTATTCACAACAAAATTATTTGAAAGGTGTTCATACACCACAAATCACCTATGAGACTATGACGATTTTACCCTTTCATTTGAATTGAGTTTCATCCTAGGGCTTCATATGCTTTAATAATATCTAAAACCTATTCAAGGACTCAAAAAAATTTGGTAATTATTGACAACAAAATGATTTGAATGGTGGTCCTACACCACAAATCGCCTAAGAGAATCTGATGGTTTTACCTTTTGATTTAAATTGAGTTTAATCCAATGGCTTCATATTCTTTAAATATATCTAATACCTATTCAAGAAGTAAAAAATATTTTGTAATTAAGCACAAAAAATAATTTGAATGGTGTTCATACACCGTAAATCCCCTAAGAGAGTATAACGATTTGACCCATTTGATTTATATTGAGTTCGTTCCAAGAGCTTCATAAGCTTTTAATAAATCTAATACCTATTGAAGGAGTCAAAAATATTTGGTAATTAAGCACAAAAAATGATTTGAAAGGTGTTCATACTCCACACATCCCCTAAGAGACTATGACGGTTTTACCCTTTTATTTGTATTGATTTTGATCGAAGGGCTTCATACGCTTTAAATATATCTAATACCTATTCAAGGACTCTAAAATATTTCGTAAATATTTACAACAAAATGATTTAAAAGGTTTTCATACACCATAAATCGCCTAATAGACTATGACGGTTTTACCCTTTGATTTGTATTGAGTTTGATCCAAGGGCTTCATATGCTTTAAATATATCTAATACCTATTCAAGGAGTCAAAAATATTTGAAAATTAAGCACAAAAAATGATTTGAAAGGTGTTCATACAACACAATTCCCCTAAGAGACTATGATGGTTTTACCCTTTGATTTGTATTGAGTTTGATCTAAGGGTTTCATATGCTTTAAATATATCTAATACCTATTCAAGGAGTCAAAAATATTTTTTATTATTTCACAACCAATGATTTTAAAGGTTTTCTTACACTATAAATCTCCTAAGAGACTATGACGGTTTTACCCTTTGATTTGAATTGAGTGTTATCCAAGGGCTTCATATGCTTTAAATATATCTAATACCTATTCAAGGACTCAAAAATATTTGGTAATTAAGCACAAAAAATGATTTGAAAGGTGTTCATACACCACATATCCCCTAAGAGACTAAGACGGTATTACCTTTGATATGTATTGAGTTTGATCCAAGGGCTTCATATGCTTTAAATATATCTAATACCTATTCAAGAAGTCAAAAAATTATTTTTTATTATTCCACAACAAATGATTGGAAAGGTGTTCTTACACCACAAATCCCCTAAGAGGTTATGACGGTTTTACCCTTTGATTTGAATTGAGTGTTATCTAAGGGATTCATATGCTTTTAATATATCTAATACCTATTCAAGGACTCAAAAATATTTTGTAATTATTCACAAAAAAATGATTTGAAGGGTGTCTATAGACCACAAATCGCCTAGGAGACTATGGCGGTTTTACCCTTTGAAAGAATTTCGATCCAAGTGCTTCAGATGATTGAAATATATCTAATACCTATTCAAAGAGTCAAAAATATTTTGTAATTAAGCACAACAAATGATTTGAAAGGTGTTCATAGACCACAAATCGCCTAAGAGACTATGACAGTTTTACCTTTTGATTTGAAAGGTGTTCATACACCACAAATCATCTAAGAGACAATGACGGTTTTACCCTTTGATTTGAATTGATTTTCATCCATGGGTTTCATATGCTTTAAATATATCTAATACCTGTTCAAGGACTCAAAAATGTTTGATAATTATTCCAAACAGAATGATTTTAAAGGTTGTCCTACACCACAAATCGCCTAAGAGACTATGACGGTTTTACCCTTTGATTTGAATTGAGTTTGATCCAAGGGCTTCATATGCTTTAAATATATCTTATCCTTATTCAAGGAGTCAAAAATATATGATAATTTAGCACAAAAAATGATTCGAAAGGTGTTCATACACCACAAATCCCCTAAGAGACTATGACGGTTTGACCCTTTGATTTGTATTGAGTTTGATCCAAGGGATTAATATGATTTAAATATATATAATACATATTCAAGGAGTCAAAATATTTGGTAATTAAGCACAAAAAATGATTTGAAAGGTGTTCATATACAACAAATCCCCTAAGAGACTATGACGGTTTTATCCATTGATTTGAATTGAGTTTGATCCAAGGGCTTCATATGCGTTAAATATATCTAATACCTATTCAAGGACTGAAAAATATTTGGTAATTATTCCCAACAAAATGATTTGAAAGAATTTCATACACAACAAATAGCCTAAGAGACTATGATGGTTTTACCCTTTGATTTGAATTGAGTTTGGGCTTCATTTGCTTTAAATATATCTAATACCTATTCAAGGATTCAAAAATATTTGGTAATTAAGCACAAAAAATGATTTGAAAGGTGTTCATACACCACAAATCCCCTAAGAGACTATGACGGTTTTACCCTTTGATTTGTATTGAGATTGATCCAAGGGCTTCATATGCTTTAAATATATCTCATACCTATTCGAGGACTCAAAAATATTTGGTAATTATTCACAACAAAATAATTTGAAAGGTGTTCATACACCACAAATCATCTAAGAGACTATGACAGTTTTACCCTTTCATTTGAATTGAGTTTCATCCAAGGGCTTCATATGCTTTAATAATATCTAATACCTATTCAAGGACTCAAAAATATTTGGTAATTATTCACAACAAAATGATTTGAATGGTGGTCCTACACTACAAATCGCCTAAGAGTATATGACGGTTTTACCTTTTCATTTGAATTGAGTTTGATCCAAGGGCTTCATATGCTTTAAATATATCTAATAGCTATTCAAGAATTCAAAAGTATTTGGTAATTAAGCACAAAAAAATAATTTGAATGGTGTTCATACACCACAAATCCCCTAAGAGAGTATAACGGTTTGACCCTTTTATTTGTTTTGAGTTTGATCCAAGGGATTCATAAGCTTTTAATATATCTAATACCTATTGTAGGAGTCAAAAATATTTGGTAATTAAGCACAAAAAATTATTTGAAAGGTGTTCATACACCACACATCTCCTAAGAGACTATGACGGTTTTGCCCTTTTATTTGTATTGAGTTTGATCCAAGGGTGTAATAGCTCTGTTTTAGGAGCACCTTTATTAATTATTAATTATAATATTAGTTTAATTAATTATCGAAACCCTTGTGTTTTAGATGAAAACTTATATTTCATTTTATTATTATTTTTATGAAGCTGTGTTGTAGTTATTAACGTAATTATATTAAACTAGTTTTACGACCCGTGCAAAAGCACGGGAAATATTTTTGCTCAAAAATCGATCAATATTTGATAATATAATATATTAAACATAACAAATATTAGAAGTTTCTATTATTTTAATGATATACAATAAGTAAAAGAGATCCTAAAAAATATAATATATAAAAAATTGATAAAATTAATTTAAAAAATAAAGAAAAAAAATTTGCAATAGTGAAATAACCATAGAGTAAGATAGCATTTTAATCTATAGTATACAATATAGTACATTAGCATATTGCTTATGTTTTTATCATGAATTAAATTACCAATTAATCTCTATTATATAAGTTCAAAAAGGGGAAATGTGGTGTTGCATATAATTAATCTTCTACCCCTTAATAAAATACTACCCGTTAATATTCTACCCTTTAAGGAATTAACTAAAAATATTAACTTAATATACATACATTTTTATAAATAATTAATGACACACCAAATTTTTAAGACCAAAAAAAAGAAAGTTATACTACCAAGTGCTAACTATCCCTTTCTACCTACTGGCTTACTCATATCCATTGAAATGTGGGTTATACTCCCAAGTTATACTACCAAGCATTTGACCAAAATATAACAATTGCTCTCTCTCTCTCCATTTCCATGCGTTTTCTTTATCAAAAACCCCCATCAATTCCATTTCTTATTTTCTTGCTTATTCACACCGTTTTTCACTCAATTTCTTCTTCAAACATTAAATCTAAACTCTATACCCAATTATTCTTCATCCACCATATTCTATCAGATGCTAGATATATTTTTGTTACCCCCTAATAAATTCAAATCAAATATCAGTAACCCAATTTGAATCACAATGGATTCAATCCACGGTTAGTCGATGTTTCATATGAATGCCAGATGAGAATCTTATGAAGTGCAACTGATTTTTGAGATGATAGTTTAACTTTCAAATATCTATTGAAGATCAGTTTTCCCATCAAAGATCAGTTTTGGATTCAAAGCAATTCAGATGAGCGATATCATTCGTTAAATGGACCCAATTGAGCGAGAATCAAAACGAATTCAAATTGCATATGAGCGAGAATTGCCGACCATTCAAATGCCATTCAAAATCATCTACCAGGGAAAGTCTCTTCACCTATGTCTCTCCTCTCTCTATTTGTAATACACTTATATTTAAACTATTAATTATTCTGTTGGATTTATTTCTTTTGTAATTGGTTTATCTACACTGATTCAACCGAATATTGTTGATTAAGATGGCCAAACTCCACTATAAGCCTTGCATGCATCAATATCTACATTATTTGTGCTTTTGAAGAGGTAAAATATTCATTTAAGTTAAGTCCGAGCAATTTTTTTTTTTCAAATTGTAAAATATGAAATTTCTTCTTATTAGGCAAAGATCCTAATGTGCTGATTTTGGGCAACTCTAATTAAGAAATCATTCTCTAATAGGAATGAGCAAGTCGGTCCATACCTTCGAGTTTGACACATTGGTTTTTTAATTTTTCGTATAATGTGATGATTAGGAATTTAAGAGGAGATGCTAATATGCTGCATAAAATGAGATCATGAAACAATGTTTATGGCAATTGAGATAACATAATGGTAATGCTTGAGTTATACTGATGATAAGAATGCAATTTATAAACCAAAATGAACAAAACCTAGAGTATGACAAACTTTAATAAAAACTCCATGTTGCTATTGTTTAAACCATCCAATAGCTTGTATACTAATACTCCTGTTTTTTTGTTGACACATGAGAATCACGCTAGCGCCAATGAGCACATATGGATAAAAATCTCGAAATGATATTGGATATTTGAGTTGAAATGAATAAAGCAGCACTGCAAATGTGGTAAGTAAACATTAATTGTTAATTAGTGTTAATTAGCACGAAATTTGGAGAAATCTCAAAGTAAGATAAATCCTTCAAGTCAACTATACCTTGGTTTCGGAAATCATTTATAACTGACCAGCTTGTAGATAAATAACTTGGAAAGTAGCCTACGAAATAGAAAATAGCCCAATCATAAATATGAACAAATAAATTAAATAGAATAATAAATTAAATTTTGTTGAATGTTTACCTGAATGTCACAAGTTTTGAAAGACTTCTTTGTTTACGAGTTGAAGCATACTTTGGGTATATTTCATCAGATAAATCTATTATTGCCTTTGTTAGATCATTTGTATGTAGCTTTGAAACCGAACTCTAAAATATGGAAGTTGAAAGAGTTACTCCATAAAATATACATACATAAATAACATAATTGTATAGGCGACAGAATAATTTAGTTACCATAAAAAAAAATTCTTTAAACAGTTCAAATAACCCATTTCCCTAAATTAAGTTAATTACGTTTATACATAAGTATATTAATTTTCAAATAAGTGAATCAGAAATATAAATTATGTATTTATTAACTAATGTTGAAATTGGTAATTTTAGATCTCCTATCCAGGCATCCAATACGTATAATATCCTATAATGGGGGGCCTAATAAGTTAATTTAGAGAGGCTTTCCTAATATAAAAGACAATATCACTTATTTAAAATATATAAGATATGAATATCTTAGAAATATCCTAGATTTTAGGACCCTTTTATCTCTAAAATAACTGCAGAGTAATGGGGTTTATTATTTTATATGCATAATAACGGGGTATCTTATTTTATAATATAATATTTTATATTATAAGCAAATAAACACTAAAAAAGGAACTAATTGACGAAATCATTTTGTTTGGTTTATTGTCCTGTAGTTTTTATCTTCAAAAATAATGTGTTCATCATATATGGTTATGAATTATTATAGTATTTTTGATTAACTTGCGTAAAAGTTTAAAAACTTGTAGATCATCATGTATAAATAAAACAACATGCGTAAATATTGCATTTTTGTTTGCCTATATTTTAACTAATATATTAGAAATGTGTTCAAGATATTTATTTAATTAAGTCATTTTCTAAATCATATGGATCATATATAAAATATTTACATAATGACCATACTGACAATAGCATAATTTATAGAAATGTTATTTGAAAGTTATATTCCCGTGAATTTTATTTGTCTATCATTGTTTATCGCCAAAGACGATTTTTGATAATTGTTTTTGAAAACTAATTTATAATAACCTATTCAATAATTCATATCATGCTCAAATAATCATGATCGAGAGTTATTTTTTTACCCAACTTGTCCACTATGACTATATTGGCGTTACTTTGTGTCATGAGTAAAATTGATAATTGTCCCTATTTCAATAGTTCACTTAACATAATTGTCCTCATTTTGGGTCCCACTTAGCAAAAACCCACATAAAAATGTTTATTCCACTAAAATTAATAAGTGTTCAAAGGATGTTCATATGATACCTAAACCCAACTTATGTATTAAACAATCATAATTTAATTAAGGAATCTTATAGTAACTGATTTGGTTCATTATAACGATATAAAGACATTGTGTAAAAAAAACTTAGGAAAAAGTAAATCAATTTGACATTGATATCAATATAAAAACAATCATATAAAACTTCATAGTATTAATGTCGAAATTAAACTATAACTTGACCCGAATAAAAAAAAACACTATTTAACAAACATGTCTTAGAATGTGGCAACAAACACCTTACTAAAATGATTTTTATTCCTAGCAAAAATGAGTGATCATTAAACATTCAATTCTTATTCGCGTCAATTAAGTGACAGCGCCATCTAGTTCTTCTCAATTTTGGGAATCTTGTTTGAGGATTGTTGACCATCAATTGGAGAGGCAAAGAGAATATCATCCAAGCTTGCATCGAGAACACGTTTTTGTGGTGTTTGATGACTTGGTGTACCTTCATGGTCATCAACCAGAATTGCGTCCTTAAAAAATGAAACGATTTCGGATTAGAAGTACGTCACAATGTAAGCGTAGTGACAAAATGCAATCTTAGAAATAGGTCAACAATGAACAATACCTTATCACCAACAATGCTCTTCTCACTTTCGGTGGCCAATTGCTTCTCCTTGAAAAAATTAGACTATTAAACAAAATAAGTGTTATAGCTATTAAGCAAAACGATGTCTAATTTATTTTACGAAATATTAGTATATTACCTGTATTCTAAAGTATATACCCATCCATTTGTCAATTGTTTCCTCATCATCCGTCATGCTTGAGACTTTATAGACATTGTTTTGATTCTCTAAATTGTCATGAGGTACATCAACCTTGAAAAGATATCTCTTGCCTAATAGGCCTTTGAATTCATCGGGAATTAAATCTTTCTCTCCATTCTATATACATAAAATGATAATGGTTATTAATTATTTGTTATAAACAAATAAACCCTATAAGTTAGTTTAATTTACTGATATAGTTTAGGATACCGCTATATCTTCTTTGTTATTAGCTAGATATTTATCTTAAAAAAATATATAATTTAGTCATAAATTTTGGTGTTCAAACGTATAAAAAATAATTTGACCTAAATTTTTTTACATATTTCCACTAAAGATTAAAAACCACCATTAATTAACTCTATATATGTTAGGCTTATTTAAAAAATAAAAGTTGCACTTATCAATTGCATGAAAAAGATTATACTGACCCGTCTAAAAAATAGGTCCTCATTCAAAAAATATTAGAAAATTATATAAATATTTCCCTATTTAAGCTCAACTAACTACCATTAAAAATGGAGTAATGATATTTTTAATTTTAGGATATTAAAAAAAGATAATTTTACGTATCAATTGATGAGGTGAATGATAGTGTCAAAGTGGACTGATGGAATTTTAATTTTCATGATATAATCCTCCTATCTCCAACGTTTTATGTTACCTTTTCTTGAATCTCTAATAAGTCGGAAGCAGACTTGTTGACAATCTTACGAACTTCATTGTCAAATATGAATCTTGTAACTTCTTCAGTCTTGTCAGTTACAACCAACTTCAATCTATATCTATCAATATATAAAATTTAATATTAGTAGACAACATAAATAAGTAGAGATTTTTCAAACAAAAAAAAAGACTTACTTCGGTTGAATCTCCTTTACGGAGCATTTTAATTTTTCTTTACGACATTTTGTCACACCATCTTCCTTGTGAATACCACTTAGACATCTTGTGCATGTAGGATAATACCAATTATTTCCAAAATCAATGTCTTCAATAGTTGCAAGACCAATTGCCAAACCTCCCTTTAAAATATTTTGAAATAAATAATTAGCGTGAAATTCACAAACGAATCAAATGTTCTTTGCATGGATTTAGAGTCTAAAAAATATTATATTTCACCTTCTCCATAGACAAAATATCAGATACGTCTCGTACATGTTCTTCTTTCAAGAAGTCAGTAGTTTCATTTGATGATTCAGTCAACACTATAGAATTGGTTGGGCCACTTGTTGAGATTTTCCTGTAAATAATAAAAATAGTTTAGTAGTGATGTTAAGTTATTGCAATGAACTTACCATACTATGTAAAATAATCATATAAAATAAAAATACACAAAAAATATTTTCTCACATGTTTCAAAAATCATTCAATTCAGGAATATCGGAATTCATGTTATAAGCGTGTAGCACCACGTGCATTTGCCAAACGAACTTCACCTACTCCAAAGGAAAATATTCGATTAGTTTTGTCTTAACAATTGATTTATATATATACAAAGAAAATACAAAATACCATTATTTTTGTGACATAAATTTGTTCAATACCTTGAAAAGATGTCCTCCTTACTAATTGTAAAATCAATGCTATTTTTGTAGCTTGTGAACTCCGTTGCATAATTGCTCCACAAAACGCAAGTTATCATTTAATTCCTTTACACAAGAGCAAAGCCAAATATTTCACGAGTAAAAATAAAATTTAATATAATATAATATCTGAATTCGAATAATAACGTACTCTAGGTCGGCCAATTCAATTGTCATCATAGAAGACTCTTTTGTCTTTAATATCTTGCTATATCCATGGACTTGTCCAATCACATCTATAAAGTAAAACATATTAGATAACATTAGAAATGGAATTGAAATTTATAATCTTTTATAAAAAAAGCTATAATATAAATCTCACCAAAGTAGTAAACATCACTGAGTTTCTTTGATAGAATGTCTTCAAAGGTAATAAATTCAAATCCAATATTGGGAATTTTTAATTCACCATAATATTCTATGGAAGTACAGTAGTTAATGATTATTTTACAACTATGTTGAGTTGCTTGTTGTATTCCTGCACTATCAGAAACAGTAAATTTGGAAATCTGTCTTATTTCTCCTTCTTTGATCTTGGGCCAAAATGCTCCAATGAGATTTTTTCGCAAAGTAGCTTGAATTTTGTGACCCTGAAATAGATAAAGATAGTTAAAAAGTGAAAAAATTGGCTCAAAGGAATTATTAACTAATTAACTACGAATTAAAGAAAAACGGTACAAACATGTTCATCCACCAGGAGCATTTCAACACTGTCCGTTTCTAGCTCATTCTTCCAATTTTTCTTTTCCCACACACGAATAATTTTTACACGAAGCGTGCAGTTTTTTAAACCTTTTGTTATATCGCTAACTTTTATCAAAGGGAAAGAAGACATTTTTGAAAACAATTAATGATTTTAAATATGAAAATGTTATAATGTTTTAATGGTTGAGGTACCAATTATATATAGTTGGGAACTGTCTCTTTGAATCCTAAACAATCTCTCATTTACCTTATTAAAATCTACAACATTATGCCAATGAAGGTAAGTATAATGCCTCTTATGCTCTTATTGATATTATTTACATGTTATAACCTATATTGCCTTTGTTGTTGAAGATTTTTGCTGAAATAAATTATTTCAAAAATTGTGTATCTTCCTTTGTTATATGATTGACTGATTCTTCAATCATGGGTATATACACTTGATATGCCAATATCACGTTTCCCTAACATAAGTTAATTACGTTTATACATAAATAAGAATATATGATATGAATATCTAGAGTTAATTAATGGCGTTTTTTAATCTTTAGTGGAAATATGTAAATTTTATTAGGTCAAATTATTTTTTATACGTTTGAACACCAAAATTTATGTTTAAATTATATTTTTTTTAAAATAAATATTTAGCTAAATAACAAAGAAGATAGAGGGGTATCCTAAACTATATAAGTAAATTAAACTAAATTATAGGGTTTATTTGTTTATAACAAATAATTAATAACCATTATATATATGATATGAATATCTTAGAAATATCCTATTTTTAGGCTCCTTTTATCTCTAAAAATAACTGCAGAATAATGGGGTCTATTATTTATATGCATAATAATTTATATGCATAATAATAGGGTATGTTATTTTATATGTTCCGTTTTTGTTGGAAAAGCCACGGGAGTAATATAATATTTTATATTATAAGCAAATAAACACTAAAAAAGGAACTAATTGACGAAATCGTTTTGTTTGGTTTATTGTCGTGCATTTTTTATCTTCAAAAATAATATGTGTTCATCATATATGGCTATGAATTATTATAGTATTTACACAATATAAGGAGTTTGGCGCCAGGCCCCCCATTTTTTTGAGTTTGCTTTATCATGTAATATCTTTGCCACAATATTGGCTAAATGGTTGCCACGTGTTACACAACCCTTTACACATGTCATGTTGATATAAAAGCAAACAAATCTTTGCCACTATCATAAATAACATGAAGCTTTATCTTTGCCGCTACTTATGTTTATATATTTGTTTGTATTATAATACTAACATGTGTTCCCATTTAGCCAATTTTTTTTGACATTATTATTATTATTATTTGTTTAATGGAAATTTGATTAAAATTAAAAATAAATTGAGTGTATAAATCATGATGTGCACTTTAGTATTATTAAACAAAGCACTAAATTAGTCTAATAAGTTTATGTACTAAATTATTATTTATTCGGGCATTTTAAACTTCATTATTAATTCGAACACTAATTTAGTCTAATAAGTTTTAACTTAAATATGATTTGCACCATTAATTCACACACTATAGCTTGGATCTAATTTTCTAAAATGGATTGTTAGACCCTCATTGTCTGTACAAAATGGAAGTTTATAATTCATTAAGTGTGTGATCTAATTTTATAATTCACACAGTTTATTTTAAGTGTGTGATCTAATTTTATAATTCACACACTATAGCTTTGTAGGACATTTTAGACCCTCATTAAGTGTGTGATCTAATTTTGTAATTCACACACTATAGCTTTGTAGGACATTTTAATGGTATATTTGTCTCACCGTAATGAACTACAAAGTAATTTTTGTAAATCATTTAAATTATTACAAATGAATTAGTAAATGGAGACCGTTATGTATTAAACTATTAATGTTTGCAACAACATAATAGCTAGTAATCCAAAAAGCAAACAACTTATTAATATTATTATCATTGTTACTAATATTATTCCATTGCATAAAGTAAAGTTGCTAAACGTTTATAAGTAGACTTTAAAATTAAATACAATCCTGAAAAACACTAAGAACTTTGCCTTCGGTGTATCTTGTGACGACTACTACTATGACATGATGGATGTTTTCCTTTGCTTCAGGCACTTTCTTCATTTCACCACGGCCGACCAAAAAATCATGCACAAACTTTAGAGGGTTCCTCTTGCATACCATACTCGTTCCCGTTGGAGAGGGTTCAAAGCAACAATCTTTCATTTCAGACATGGCTAAAAGTGTTTTTAAAAATAAGTTATATGTAATGATTAATTTTGCAAAGGTAAAAAGAATTCACCTATGGTGTTCTATATGTAGGGGACTGTTGCAAGATATGCAAATATATTCGATTATCTTTATTGCATTGGAATAATTGCAAATATATTCGAATATCTTTATTGCTAGGAATAATTGCAATGGTCAGCCATAAGATTTCACCCATTCCGTGCCGGCAAGTGCGATTTTACCTTTTATTATTGATATATTTGTTTGTGCTGGTTGCTGGTGAATTTATTTTGGTGTGCAAGTATCTTATTATAATTATAAGATCTTCTTAATTCAATTGCAAGTATAAAGAGTATATATTAAATGATCCCAAAGAAATGCAACAACGACACGTGTCTTCATACCGATAATATAATGACATGTGTTCTAACTTGTAAGCATTTAATGACATGTGGCATGATGTATTTTGCTTTAGTAGTATTTATGATATAGATGCAAAGAAAATTAAAAATTACTACAACAAAATACTACAATTTACTAATACTCAAAAAATAATTAGGTAAAATCTAGAATAACTTATGTATATTCGAATAATCGAATTATAATATAAATACGACAAAAGAATAAAAAACAATGAATTTATTATTATTCAATAAAGAAAAGGATTACATTTGATGAAATAACAAACAATAAAATACATAAAGAAATGACAATACAAAAAAAAACGATTAGATCGATGATACTTTCATGAAAATATTCAAAACCTCCATTGTGATGTTTTGTGATGATGATTATGAAAGGCTAATTACACGGAATTAGTATATAAAAAAATGCAAAATAACACCAATTTTACACGTATATTTTTTAACTGGTTTAATGCATTTTAAAAAAGGTAAAATATTTTTGGCTGACACGTGGCGACTTAAACGCAAGATTGCATGAGAGATCAAGGTTTGCTTTGGATTAATCTAGTGACGACACGTGGCGAAAACTATTTTGCTTTAATGTTATATATAGATTATTTTAGTGGAATTACTTTTAACAGTATCGAGTTCTATATTAATTTAAGAAACGTGTTTGAGCTATTGTTTTAATGACATGTATATTTTACAATAGTAATTAAAAATATACTTATGTTTATTTATATTAGAGTGGGCATTTTATTTATTAAAAAAAAAAAAAAAGAGAGAGAGTTGGAAAGTGAAGGGTGGCGTTGCAATTAGTGGAGGAAGGAAGGGAGTATGTGTGAGAGAGGGAGATGAGGAGAGATATGACTCATCAATTGAAAATAAAAAAAAGAAATCAAAAGGGGGAAGGTTACCTATTCGTGAAGAACAGGAACAGAAAGAGAAAAAGAGGAGAGCAGGGGAAGGGAGGCGAGAAACAGAGGAGAGGAAGAGAGAGAGAAAAAGAGAGAGAGAGAGAGAGAAATAAAGAGTGTTCGAAGGAGGAAGAAGGCGGCGGACGAAGCGCAACTCCGGCAGGCGACGCAGCGAAGACGACTGAGAATGAACGAGAGGCGTGTGCAGCAGCGGCACGACTCCGGCCAATTTTCGGCCAATAGGAAGGAAGATAGATAGAGTAAATTCCAAAACACCAAACCCTCTATCTATTTCAGAGGTTAAGCTCAAAATTTGGGGGTTTTCTAGAGAGGGATGAAGGAGTGTGCGTGAGGAGGGTCACGCGAGCCACTGGCAACCACCACCACTGTTCGACCACCAGACCACCGCCACCTATGCTCACTTTAAAACCGTAACTGAGGTACTAAACACTTTCACATGGAATTGCTATTTCTTAATTTACCAGATTGAATCTATATACTTTACTTGATAGATTTCTCAAATTGTTTATGAATTCTATGAAGTCTGTTTGTGATGTTGTTACTGAATTAAGGGAAATTAAGTATTGATTCTATGTTGTGGAAATTGGTAGTAGATTGATTTGAAGTATGAAATTGGGTGATATTATTTCTCGAATTTGGGCTCCATTAGAGTATGTATCTCTGGATGTTAATAACATTGATATTAGAATCTGAATTATGAAAATCAGTATAGGATTGGGTTAAGGTATGAATTCTGTTAAGATTGGAATCGATGGCTCAAACTAGTGCTGGTTGAAAATTATGGGATGTTGTGATTCTTGCGTTTTGTTTAGTTAGTAGCTGGTAAATAATCTGAGTTAACATGTATATCCAAAATCGGATCAGTAATGAAATCTAATGATCAATAGGTTGTTGAAAATAAGATAGATTTGGAATTAAAGAACTGAATTAGGGACTTGGTCAGTATGTCAATAAGAAAACTCAAGTTAGTCTATCAAATAGAGTTGAATGATGTTAATATAAAGAATTTGAGTAAGGGATTGGGTCGCTATTCATTTGGAAAGTATTTTGAATCGGCTTATAGAATTAAGTCAATTAGTCTTGGCCTAAAAGAACTGAGTTAGTTAGTTAAGTGTAATTAATAAACTTAAGTCCAAGTCTAAAAGATATCCATTAGTTAGTAGCAAGTTATAAATATGCATTGAATACCAGCTCTGAGAGTTCTCGTGAAATTAAATATATTGTATAAGTGTCATTAGTTGTGGTTTTAGTCTAAGAACGAGGATGATCTAGGTGTCAATTGAATAGTAACCAAGAGTATTGAATAGACTCATTTAAAGTTTAATATTAAACTATATATGTCATTAGTAATGAGATCAGTTCTAAATGGTTTAAAAGCTAATGTAATCAACGGTAACCAGTTAGTGAACGAGCTAAAGTCTATCATGAAAGTAAATCAATAAGTTCATTAATTGTGATGAGGTTCTAACTAAGGAATTAAAATATGAAAGTATAAAGAATAAGGGTTGTTGTCTGTCTACTATAACTTGATATTAGTTTTAATAACTGGTTTTAGTAATAAAGAGAAATTTGTAAAAGCCATTGCCAGGTTAGTAAAGACTATATAAACGAAGTAAGAAAATAGTAAAGTAGACCATCCTGATCTTATGAAGTCCATGTTTGTAAGATTTGCAGAATCTTCTTAGTGAGTAACCAAGTTACGTAAATGTCCTAGTTGTTAGTTCAGTTGTTATTGGCTTGGGAAATTCACAAAGGAACATGATTAAAGGAGAACAAGTAGGACTAGCTTGTGTGAGTGATTCTAATATAGGATAAATGTCGATCTTATGAGAGTAGTATAGCGTATGTTTCATAGGAAGTATGTCACATTTGTCGGAAGATTAAACTAGCTTACTTGAGGATATTCTATTCTTACTCAACTGGGCATATTGGCATGTGAAAAGCCATTAGAGACATCTTGGGTTTAGTACGGGAACCCTTAGGATATGTTCAGAGCTTTTGGGATATATAGCAAGGATATGATATGTTATTATGTTTTCCAAAGCCTATTTTCGTAACGTGAAACCTACTTTATAAAGTAAAAGTGTATTTTATTGTGTGAAAGTGTTATGGAAAGTGTGTGAAAGTGTGATTTGTGTAATATGGTGAAAGTCACCAATGTGCATATATTGAAAGCAATATTATTAATGTAGCAATGTGTGAACATGCACCCGAGTTAGGACGGGGGGGTCCGTAGCTGTTGCCTTGCAGAATGGGCGAAATTCTGGCGTTATAGGACATGTCCGGGTAAGTCTTGCAAGCAGAACAGTAAAAGGTGGGGTGACGACCCTCAACAGTTTGGAGACAGCCGGTACTGCGTTGTACCCCTCTCCATTCGCATTCACACCAAGATAATAAATAACAATGGATGTTTCTTGTAAGAAACTTAATTGTTGTGGAAGTAAATTGAGTTTCCAAACATATATTATATCAATGATATATTTCATTATGAAGTACTATTTTGGTATTGAATATTATGATGTTTCAATATCTTTACGGCAAATGCTTAGAGGTATACATGGTTGTATGAGTTAGATGTGAATATATGTGAAGAGTGTTTTAAACAAAAACCACCAAAGCATGTTTTACTTATTTTACGGGTTTAGTACTCAGCGCGTTGCTGATGGGAGTCAAATGTTTGTTTTGTCATTTCAGTGGCCTTTCACTTGGGTGGGTGGCAGTGTCGTATTAGTTTCAGGTGGAAGCAGTGAAGTTATGAAGCTTTGATGCACGAATTCTTATTGCAATTATCTTTATATGTATTGAGGCGAGGACGATCGACTTTGTAATAGTGTAATATTTAGTTATGTTGTAAATAGTTTTTAAATAGGAATTTGTAAAGTAGAAGCTGGGAATAGTTGCTGGAAATATATTAAAATGATATACAGGTTCACAATTCGGACGCAAGCCCTAAGTTAAATTTTAGGCGGTCCATATTTCAAACGGACCTCTGCCGAATTTTCTGTAGACTTTATTATTTAATTAATACTATTCAGATCATTTAGATAACTTCATTTAGTGTTAATGTTTTCTAGTTAAAAGTTTTAAATAGTTCAGGTTTTTAGAGTTCCATACTCGTCGTTTTAGTACGATGAGTGTGATGGTTATAGTCCGGATTAAGGTTTCCGTTGTGTTTGGCTCTAATTAAGTTGGTCGGTGAATCCGGGCTGTTACAAAGGGCTTCATATGCTTTAAATATAATAATACCTATTCAAGGACTCAAAATATTTGGTAATTATTTACAACAAAATGATTTGAATGGTTTTCACACACCACAAATCGCCTAATAAAACTATGACGGTTTTACCCTTTGATTTGTATTGAGTTTGATCCAGGGGCTTCATATGCTTTAAATATATCTAATACCTATTCAAGGAGTCAAAAATATTTGTTATTTAAGCACAAAAAATGATTTGAAAGTTGTTCATACACCACAAATCCCCTAAGAGACTATGACGGTTTTACCCTTTGATTTGTATTGAGTTTGATATAAGGGCTTCATATGCTTTAAATATATCTAATACCTATTCAAGGAGTCAAAATTATTTTTTATTATTTCACAACCAATGATTTTAAAGGTATTCTTACACTATAAATCCCCTAAGCGACTATGACGGTTTTACCCTTTAATTTGAATTGAGTTTGATCCAAGGGCTTCATATGCTTTAAATATATCTAATACCTATTCAAGGACTCATAAATATTTGGTAATTATTCCCAACAGAATGATTTGAAAGGTGTTCATACACCACAAATCGCCTAAGAGACTATGACGGTTTTTACCCTTTGATATGAAATAAGTTTGATCCAAGAGCTTCATATGATTGAAATATATCTAATACCTATTCAAGGAGTCAAAAATATTTGGTAATTAAGCACAAAAAATGATTTGAAAGGTGTTCATACACCACAAATCCCCTAAGAGACTATGACGATGTTACCCTTTGATTTGTAAGGAGTTTGATCCAAGGGCTTCATATGCTTTAAATATATCTAATACCTATTCAAGGAGTCAAAAATATTTTTTTATTATTCAACAACAAATGATGGGAAAGGTGTTCTTACACCACAAATCCCCTAAGTGACTATGACGGTTTTACCCTTTGATTTGAATTGAGTGTTATCCAAGGGAATCATATGCTTTAAATATATCTAATAACCATTCAAGGACTCAAAAATATTTGGTAATTATTCACAACAAAATGATTTGAAAGGTTTTCATACACCACAAATCGCCTAACAGACTATGACGGTTTTATCCTTTGATTTGTATTGAGTTTGATCCAAGGTCTTCATATGCTATAAATATATCTAATACCTATTCAAGGAGTCAAAATATTTGGTAATTAAGCACAAAAAATGATTTGAAAGGTGTTTATACATCACAAATCCCCTAAGAGACTATGACGTATTTTACCCTTTGATTTGTATTGAGTTTGATCCAAGGGCTTCATATGCTTTAAATATATCTAATACCTATTCAAGGAGTCCGAAATATTTCTTATTATTTCACAACAAATGATTTTAAAGGTGCTCATACACCACAAATAGCCTAAGAGGTTATGACGGTTTTACCATTTGATTTGAATTGAGTGTTATCTAAGGGATTCATATGCTTTTAATATATTTTATACCTATTCAAGGACTCAAAAATATATTGTAATTATTCACAAAAAGAAGATTTGAAGGGTGTCCATAGACCACAAATCGCCTAAGAGACTATGACGGTTTTACCCTTTGATTTGTATTGAGTTTGATCCAAGGGCTTCATATGCTTTAAATATATCTAATACCTATTCAAGGACTCAAAAATATTTGGTAATTATTCAAAACAAAATGATTTGAAAGGTTTTCATACACCACAAATCGCCTAAGAGACTATGACAATTTTACGCTTTGATTTGAATTGACTTTGATCCAAGGGCTTCATATGCCTTAAATATATCTAATACCTATTCAAGAAGTAAAAATATTTTGTAATTAAGCACAAAAAATAATTTGAAAGGTGTTCATACATCACAAATCCCTAAGAGAGTATAACGGTTTGACCCTTTGATTTGTATTGAGTTTGTTCCAAGGGATTCATAAGCTTTAAATATATCTAATATCTATTCAAGAAGTCAAATATATTTGGTAATTAAGCACAAAAAATGATTTGAATGGTGTTCATACACAACAAATCCCGTAAGAGACTATGACGGTTTTACCCTTTGATTTGTATTGAGTTTGATCCAAGGGCTTCATATGATTTAAATATATCTAATACCTATTCAAGGAGTCAAAATTTTTTTTTATTATTCCACAAACAATGATTTTAAAGGTGTTCTTACACAATAAATCCGCTAAGAGACTATGACAGTTTTACCCTTTGACTTGAATTGAGTGTTATCCAAGGGCTTCATGTGTTTTAAATATATCTAATACCTATTCAAGGACTCAAAAATATTTGGTAAGTATTCACAAAAAAAAGATTTAAAAGGTGTCCTTAGACAACAAATCGCCTAGGAGACTTTGACGGTTTTACCCTTTGAAAGAATTTTGATCCAAGTGCTTCATATGATTGAAATATATCTAATACCTATTCAAAGAGGCAAAAATATTTGGTAATTATTCACAACAAAATGATTTTAAAGGTGGTGCCTGATATGATTGTTACTCCAAGAGTCGCAATCAATGAAATCCAAGTCGAGGAATTTAGGTTTGATATTCCAAAATCCGAAAACAAGGAACAAAGAAACCGGATATGATAATTAAAACTAACACTCCTGAAAGTTTTAATTAACTCTTAATCTCACTTAAACCACTCTTGCAATTAAGTAGATTAAACACTCAATAATTATCACTCCTGAAAATTATTAAATGGCACGAATTTAATTGACAAACAATTAAGCTCGAAATATATGACTTAAACTCTCAAAATTTCACTGATTACAACCGACTACAAGCTCCCTATTTATACTAGTGCAATTCTAGTATGATAAGGAACCTAAACTCTATCTAAAAAGTAAAATAAATCTAAATCCCTAAAATGAAGGGAAAGATAGAGATAGAGTTAAGCAAAGATAACTATCTAAGGAAAAGGATATAGGATTTTCGGCCTTATCACCTTTCCACACGCCTAGCCTATCTTTTTCACTCTAAACATCAATCCTAATCACAATAGGATTTGGAACCCTACTAGAATCTACATAAGCAACCGAATTAACCATAATTTCGGCCCTAATGTAGTTTTTATTACATGAATAAAAATGGCTCAACAAAAGCAAATAAAATACTTCTAGAACACTACATATGGACGCCCCATAGTAGCTACATGGACTTGATCATCTGCAATCTAGACGGAAAGGTTGTGTTGAGGTTAAACTCGTAGCTCCCATGACCTTGCTTTGAAGAATTAACCATATTCAAAAATTGCGAAGGTAATAGATAATGATAACTTGGATAAGCCTCTTCGCTCCTGGATCAACAAGCTCCCTATTTATACTAGTGCAATTCTAGTATGATAAGGAACCTATACTCTATCTAAAATGCAAAATAAATCTAAATCCCTAAAATGAAGGGAAAGATAGAGATAGAGTTAAGCAAAGATAACTATCTAAGGAAAAGGATATAGGATTTTCGGCCTTATCACCTTTCCACACGCCTAGCCTATCTTTTTCACTCTAAACATCAATCCTAATCACAATAGGATTTGGAACCCTACTAGAATCTACATAACCAACCGAATTAACCATAATTTCGGCCCTAATGTAGTTTTTATTACATGAATAAAAATGACTCAACAAAAGCAAATAAAATACTTCTAGAACACTACATATGGACGCCCCATAGTAGCTACATGGACTTGTTCATCTTCAATCTAGACGGAAAGGTTGTGTTGAGGTTAAACTCGTAGCTCCCATGACCTTGCTTTGAAGAATTAACCATATCCAAAAATTGCGAAGGTCATAGATAGTGATAACTTGGATAAGCCTCTTCGCTCCTGCATCATTCTCGCCTTCTTTGAAAAAAATTCGACCTCGAATTTGGCAAAATTTTGAGAAATAACCACAGACAAGAACAATGGAACAAGGACATGAATTAGGTACTTCTTCAAAAATAGATGGATCTTCAACAATAGCATCAAAAGGAATAATTTTGTTGTTCTCATCTCCATCTTTTATTTCTTCAACAACTTCTTCCACAAGTAGAGGTGCATCTAGAGTAGGCTCGGAAAAATCAGGAACAACATCTACCTTAACTTCTTCAACTACAAGAGGTACATCTAGAGTCGAGTCGGAAAAAGTAGGAAGAACATCAATCTTGACTTCTTCAACTAGTGTTTTTGGAATTGAAGTTGCAATTTCAGGTGTCACCATACGTTCCTTCCCCAAAAGTTTCTCTCTACGCTCCTCAAACTCTTGTTCCCTTTGCCTTTCAAATTCCTTTCTTCTATTTACGAATCGTAGGACATCTCGTTTCGCTGATAATTCGCCTTCAAAAAGTCTTTGGTCCATCTTTGTAAGAGAAGTATTATAATTAAGGACATCTTCTAGGAATTTAATAGCATGTTCCAAGCTGAGTTTTTGAGTCATCTTAATAACTTCAAGCCAATACACCATGATTTCGTTCCAAACATTCCACTAAAAAAACTGCCTAGAAGATCCAGAAAAACAGACCTAACTTTAACAATAAACTGCAGATTCCACAAGT
This sequence comes from Patellifolia procumbens, assembly GCA_947645195.1. Taxonomy (NCBI): domain Eukaryota; kingdom Viridiplantae; phylum Streptophyta; class Magnoliopsida; order Caryophyllales; family Amaranthaceae; genus Patellifolia; species Patellifolia procumbens. The sequence continues at coordinate 98,769 of CANSGD010001436.1, read as the reverse complement.
TGAATAAATTCCCAAATTTTAACACAAGTAAATATTGGATGTTAGGAAACATCTCCAACTGGAATCACTCAAAGATTCGAAGTACGCTGCTCGCAGTAATTTTTAAAAGTCAGTCGCGCCAGATTCGCACCAAATCCGCACGTTTCACAAAAACAGTCTCGAAGCTATAGTAAATGAACTCCAACCGAAATTTTAGGACAATAAACTAGACTTCAAACAAACCAGTTTAGGCGCAAGAATCACCCAAAAAGATGCTTTCTTGAGGGAGATCGAGTCTTTCAAAGGTTACCTTAAATTTTCGCAGACCTGCCAGGAATTTACGTCTGATTGTGAACGTTGCTGTGGCTTCGTTTTTCCTCCAATTGCAATCAAATTTTGACACAATACTCTCATAGATGTCTACAATGTACCCACAAAATTTCACGGCAAAATTCGTCCTCTAGCTCAAGAAAGTCGGACACTTTCTTTCCTCACCAACCTGGAAAACTGATACCAATTGATATGAATGTGACTCTATGAAAGCAACGTTCAAGTGTACTCCAATGCAAAGGAACCTAGATAATTAAAAGTCCGAATTTTTATGTGTTTTGTGTCTAAAGTTTGTGTTTTTATGTGTTTATGGGATATGGAAATTAAATCAATCACTCCTGAAAGATTTAATTAACTTTCAATCTCACTTAAACCACTCCTGGAATTAAGTAGATTAATCACTCAATAATTATCACTCCTGAAAATTATTAAATGGCACGAATTTAATTGACAAACAATTAAGCTCGAAATATATGGCTTAAACTCTTAAAATTTCACTGATTAAAACCGACTACAAGCTCCCTATTTATACTAGTGCAATTCTAGTATGATAAGGAACCTAAACTCTATCTAAAAAGCAAAATAAATCTAAATCCCTAAAATGAAGGGAAAGATAGAGATAGAGTTAAGCAAAGATAACTATCTAAGGAAAGGGATATAGGATTTTCGGCCTTATCACCTTTCCACACGCCTAGCCTATCTTTTTCACTCTAAACATCAATCCTAATCACAATAGGATTTGGAACCCTACTAGAATCTACATAAGCAACCGAATTAACCATAATTTCGGCCCTAATGTAGTTTTTATTACATGAATAAAAATGGCTCAACAAAAGCAAATAAAATACTTCTAGAACACTACATATGGACGCCCCATAGTAGCTACATGGACTTGATCATCTTCAATCTAGACGGAAAGGTTGTGTTGAGGTTAAACTCGTAGCTCCCATGACCTTGCTTTGAAGAATTAACCATATTCAAAAATTGCGAAGGTAATAGATAATGATAACTTGGATAAGCCTCTTCGCTCCTGGATCAACAAGCTCCCTATTTATACTAGTGCAATTCTAGTATGATAAGGAACCTATACTCTATCTAAAATGCAAAATAAATCTAAATCCCTAAAATGAAGGGAAAGATAGAGATAGAGTTAAGCAAAGATAACTATCTAAGGAAAAGGATATAGGATTTTCGGCCTTATCACCTTTCCACACGCCTAGCCTATCTTTTTCACTCTAAACATCAATCCTAATCACAATAGGATTTGGAACCCTACTAGAATCTACATAACCAACCGAATTAACCATAATTTCGGCCCTAATGTAGTTTTTATTACATGAATAAAAATGACTCAACAAAAGCAAATAAAATACTTCTAGAACACTACATATGGACGCCCCATAGTAGCTACATGGACTTGTTCATCTTCAATCTAGACGGAAAGGTTGTGTTGAGGTTAAACTCGTAGCTCCCATGACCTTGCTTTGAAGAATTAACCATATCCAAAAATTGCGAAGGTCATAGATAGTGATAACTTGGATAAGCCTCTTCGCTCCTGCATCATTCTCGCCTTCTTTGAAAAAAATTCGACCTCGAATTTGGCAAAATTTTGAGAAATAACCACAGACAAGAACAATGGAACAAGGACATGAATTAGGTACTTCTTCAAAAATAGATGGATCTTCAACAATAGCATCAAAAGGAATAATTTTGTTGTTCTCATCTCCATCTTTTATTTCTTCAACAACTTCTTCCACAAGTAGAGGTGCATCTAGAGTAGGCTCGGAAAAATCAGGAACAACATCTACCTTAACTTCTTCAACTACAAGAGGTACATCTAGAGTCGAGTCGGAAAAAGTAGGAAGAACATCAATCTTGACTTCTTCAACTAGTGTTTTTGGAATTGAAGTTGCAATTTCAGGTGTCACCATACGTTCCTTCCCCAAAAGTTTCTCTCTACGCTCCTCAAACTCTTGTTCCCTTTGCCTTTCAAATTCCTTTCTTCTATTTACGAATCGTAGGACATCTCGTTTCGCTGATAATTCGCCTTCAAAAAGTCTTTGGTCCATCTTTGTAAGAGAAGTATTATAATTAAGGACATCTTCTAGGAATTTAATAGCATGTTCCAAGCTGAGTTTTTGAGTCATCTTAATAACTTCAAGCCAATACACCATGATTTCGTTCCAAACATTCCACTAAAAAAAACTGCCTAGAAGATCCAGAAAAACAGACCTAACTTTAACAATAAACTGCAGATTCCACAAGTTGAATAAATTCCCAAATTTTAACACAAGTAAATATTGGATGTTAGGAAACATCTCCAACTGGAATCACTCAAAGATTCGAAGTACGCTGCTCGCAGTAATTTTTAAAAGTCAGTCGCGCCAGATTCGCACCAAATCCGCACGTTTCACAAAAACAGTCTCGAAGCTATAGTAAATGAACTCCAACCGAAATTTTAGGACAATAAACTAGACTTCAAACAAACCAGTTTAGGCGCAAGAATCACCCAAAAAGATGCTTTCTTGAGGGAGATCGAGTCTTTCAAAGGTTACCTTAAATTTTCGCAGACCTGCCAGGAATTTACGTCTGATTGTGAACGTTGCTGTGGCTTCGTTTTTCCTCCAATTGCAATCAAATTTTGACACAATACTCTCATAGATGTCTACAATGTACCCACAAAATTTCACGGCAAAATTCGTCCTCTAGCTCAAGAAAGTCGGACACTTTCTTTCCTCACCAACCTGGAAAACTGATACCAATTGATATGAATGTGACTCTATGAAAGCAACGTTCAAGTGTACTCCAATGCAAAGGAACCTAGATAATTAAAAGTCCGAATTTTTATGTGTTTTGTGTCTAAAGTTTGTGTTTTTATGTGTTTATGGGATATGGAAATTAAATCAATCACTCCTGAAAGATTTAATTAACTTTCAATCTCACTTAAACCACTCCTGGAATTAAGTAGATTAATCACTCAATAATTATCACTCCTGAAAATTATTAAATGGCACGAATTTAATTGACAAACAATTAAGCTCGAAATATATGGCTTAAACTCTTAAAATTTCACTGATTAAAACCGACTACAAGCTCCCTATTTATACTAGTGCAATTCTAGTATGATAAGGAACCTAAACTCTATCTAAAAAGCAAAATAAATCTAAATCCCTAAAATGAAGGGAAAGATAGAGATAGAGTTAAGCAAAGATAACTATCTAAGGAAAGGGATATAGGATTTTCGGCCTTATCACCTTTCCACACGCCTAGCCTATCTTTTTCACTCTAAACATCAATCCTAATCACAATAGGATTTGGAACCCTACTAGAATCTACATAAGCAACCGAATTAACCATAATTTCGGCCCTAATGTAGTTTTTATTACATGAATAAAAATGGCTCAACAAAAGCAAATAAAATACTTCTAGAACACTACATATGGACGCCCCATAGTAGCTACATGGACTTGATCATCTTCAATCTAGACGGAAAGGTTGTGTTGAGGTTAAACTCGTAGCTCCCATGACCTTGCTTTGAAGAATTAACCATATTCAAAAATTGCGAAGGTAATAGATAATGATAACTTGGATAAGCCTCTTCGCTCCTGGATCAACAAGCTCCCTATTTATACTAGTGCAATTCTAGTATGATAAGGAACCTATACTCTATCTAAAATGCAAAATAAATCTAAATCCCTAAAATGAAGGGAAAGATAGAGATAGAGTTAAGCAAAGATAACTATCTAAGGAAAAGGATATAGGATTTTCGGCCTTATCACCTTTCCACACGCCTAGCCTATCTTTTTCACTCTAAACATCAATCCTAATCACAATAGGATTTGGAACCCTACTAGAATCTACATAACCAACCGAATTAACCATAATTTCGGCCCTAATGTAGTTTTTATTACATGAATAAAAATGACTCAACAAAAGCAAATAAAATACTTCTAGAACACTACATATGGACGCCCCATAGTAGCTACATGGACTTGTTCATCTTCAATCTAGACGGAAAGGTTGTGTTGAGGTTAAACTCGTAGCTCCCATGACCTTGCTTTGAAGAATTAACCATATCCAAAAATTGCGAAGGTCATAGATAGTGATAACTTGGATAAGCCTCTTCGCTCCTGCATCATTCTCGCCTTCTTTGAAAAAAATTCGACCTCGAATTTGGCAAAATTTTGAGAAATAACCACAGACAAGAACAATGGAACAAGGACATGAATTAGGTACTTCTTCAAAAATAGATGGATCTTCAACAATAGCATCAAAAGGAATAATTTTGTTGTTCTCATCTCCATCTTTTATTTCTTCAACAACTTCTTCCACAAGTAGAGGTGCATCTAGAGTAGGCTCGGAAAAATCAGGAACAACATCTACCTTAACTTCTTCAACTACAAGAGGTACATCTAGAGTCGAGTCGGAAAAAGTAGGAAGAACATCAATCTTGACTTCTTCAACTAGTGTTTTTGGAATTGAAGTTGCAATTTCAGGTGTCACCATACGTTCCTTCCCCAAAAGTTTCTCTCTACGCTCCTCAAACTCTTGTTCCCTTTGCCTTTCAAATTCCTTTCTTCTATTTACGAATCGTAGGACATCTCGTTTTGCTGATAATTCGCCTTCAAAAAGTCTTTGGTCCATCTTTGTAAGAGAAGTATTATAATTAAGGACATCTTCTAGGAATTTAATAGCATGTTCCAAGCTGAGTTTTTGAGTCATCTTAATAACTTCAAGCCAATACACCATGATTTCGTTCCAAACATTCCACTAAAAAAACTGCCTAGAAGATCCAGAAAAACAGACCTAACTTTAACAATAAACTGCAGATTCCACAAGTTGAATAAATTCCCAAATTTTAACACAAGTAAATATTGGATGTTAGGAAACATCTCCAACTGGAATCACTCAAAGATTCGAAGTACGCTGCTCGCAGTAATTTTTAAAAGTCAGTCGCGCCAGATTCGCACCAAATCCGCACGTTTCACAAAAACAGTCTCGAAGCTATAGTAAATGAACTCCAACCGAAATTTTAGGACAATAAACTAGACTTCAAACAAACCAGTTTAGGCGCAAGAATCACCCAAAAAGATGCTTTCTTGAGGGAGATCGAGTCTTTCAAAGGTTACCTTAAATTTTCGCAGACCTGCCAGGAATTTACGTCTGATTGTGAACGTTGCTGTGGCTTCGTTTTTCCTCCAATTGCAATCAAATTTTGACACAATACTCTCATAGATGTCTACAATGTACCCACAAAATTTCACGGCAAAATTCGTCCTCTAGCTCAAGAAAGTCGGACACTTTCTTTCCTCACCAACCTGGAAAACTGATACCAATTGATATGAATGTGACTCTATGAAAGCAACGTTCAAGTGTACTCCAATGCAAAGGAACCTAGATAATTAAAAGTCCGAATTTTTATGTGTTTTGTGTCTAAAGTTTGTGTTTTTATGTGTTTATGGGATATGGAAATTAAATCAATCACTCCTGAAAGATTTAATTAACTTTCAATCTCACTTAAACCACTCCTGGAATTAAGTAGATTAATCACTCAATAATTATCACTCCTGAAAATTATTAAATGGCACGAATTTAATTGACAAACAATTAAGCTCGAAATATATGGCTTAAACTCTTAAAATTTCACTGATTAAAACCGACTACAAGCTCCCTATTTATACTAGTGCAATTCTAGTATGATAAGGAACCTAAACTGTATCTAAAAAGCAAAATAAATCTAAATCCCTAAAATGAAGGGAAAGATAGAGATAGAGTTAAGCAAAGATAACTATCTAAGGAAAGGGATATAGGATTTTCGGCCTTATCACCTTTCCACACGCCTAGCCTATCTTTTTCACTCTAAACATCAATCCTAATCACAATAGGATTTGGAACCCTACTAGAATCTACATAACCAACCGAATTAACCATAATTTCGGCCCTAATGTAGTTTTTATTACATGAATAAAAATGACTCAACAAAAGCAAATAAAATACTTCTAGAACACTACATATGGACGCCCCATAGTAGCTACATGGACTTGATCATCTTCAATCTAGACGGAAAGGTTGTGTTGAGGTTAAACTCGTAGCTCCCATGACCTTGCTTTGAAGAATTAACCATATCCAAAAATTGTGAAGGTCATAGATAGTGATAACTTGGATAAGCCTCTTCGCTCCTGCATCATTCTCGCCTTCTTTGAAAAAAATTCGACCTCGAATTTGGCAAAATTTTGAGAAATAACCACAGACAAGAACAATGGAACAAGGACATGAATTAGGTACTTCTTCAAAAATAGATGGATCTTCAACAATAGCATCAAAAGGAATAATTTTGTTGTTCTCATCTCCATCTTTTATTTCTTCAACATCTTCTTCCACAAGTAGAGGTGCATCTAGAGTAGGCTCGGAAAAATCAGGAACAACATCTACCTTAACTTCTTCAACTACAAGAGGTACATCTAGAGTCGAGTCGGAAAAAGTAGGAAGAACATCAATCTTGACTTCTTCAACTAGTGTTTTTGGAATTGAAGTTGCAATTTCAGGTGTCACCATACGTTCCTTCCCCAAAAGTTTCTCTCTACGCTCCTCAAACTCTTGTTCCCTTTGCCTTTCAAATTCCTTTCTTCTATTTACGAATCGTAGGACATCTCGTTTCGCTGATAATTCGCCTTCAAAAAGTCTTTGGTCCATCTTTGTAAGAGAAGTATTATAATTAAGGACATCTTCTAGGAATTTAATAGCATGTTCCAAGCTGAGTTTTTGAGTCATCTTAATAACTTCAAGCCAATACACCATGATTTCGTTCCAAACATTCCACTAAAAAAAACTGCCTAGAAGATCCAGAAAAACAGACCTAACTTTAACAATAAACTGCAGATTCCACAAGTTGAATAAATTCCCAAATTTTAACACAAGTAAATATTGGATGTTAGGAAACATCTCCAACTGGAATCACTCAAAGATTCGAAGTACGCTGCTCGCAGTAATTTTTAAAAGTCAGTCGCGCCAGATTCGCACCAAATCCGCACGTTTCACAAAAACAGTCTCGAAGCTATAGTAAATGAACTCCAACCGAAATTTTAGGACAATAAACTAGACTTCAAACAAACCAGTTTAGGCGCAAGAATCACCCAAAAAGATGCTTTCTTGAGGGAGATCGAGTCTTTCAAAGGTTACCTTAAATTTTCGCAGACCTGCCAGGAATTTACGTCTGATTGTGAACGTTGCTGTGGCTTCGTTTTTCCTCCAATTGCAATCAAATTTTGACACAATACTCTCATAGATGTCTACAATGTACCCACAAAATTTCACGGCAAAATTCGTCCTCTAGCTCAAGAAAGTCGGACACTTTCTTTCCTCACCAACCTGGAAAACTGATACCAATTGATATGAATGTGACTCTATGAAAGCAACGTTCAAGTGTACTCCAATGCAAAGGAACCTAGATAATTAAAAGTCCGAATTTTTATGTGTTTTGTGTCTAAAGTTTGTGTTTTTATGTGTTTATGGGATATGGAAATTAAATCAATCACTCCTGAAAGATTTAATTAACTTTCAATCTCACTTAAACCACTCCTGGAATTAAGTAGATTAATCACTCAATAATTATCACTCCTGAAAATTATTAAATGGCACGAATTTAATTGACAAACAATTAAGCTCGAAATATATGGCTTAAACTCTTAAAATTTCACTGATTAAAACCGACTACAAGCTCCCTATTTATACTAGTGCAATTCTAGTATGATAAGGAACCTAAACTCTATCTAAAAAGCAAAATAAATCTAAATCCCTAAAATGAAGGGAAAGATAGAGATAGAGTTAAGCAAAGATAACTATCTAAGGAAAGGGATATAGGATTTTCGGCCTTATCACCTTTCCACACGCCTAGCCTATCTTTTTCACTCTAAACATCAATCCTAATCACAATAGGATTTGGAACCCTACTAGAATCTACATAAGCAACCGAATTAACCATAATTTCGGCCCTAATGTAGTTTTTATTACATGAATAAAAATGGCTCAACAAAAGCAAATAAAATACTTCTAGAACACTACATATGGACGCCCCATAGTAGCTACATGGACTTGATCATCTTCAATCTAGACGGAAAGGTTGTGTTGAGGTTAAACTCGTAGCTCCCATGACCTTGCTTTGAAGAATTAACCATATTCAAAAATTGCGAAGGTAATAGATAATGATAACTTGGATAAGCCTCTTCGCTCCTGGATCAACAAGCTCCCTATTTATACTAGTGCAATTCTAGTATGATAAGGAACCTATACTCTATCTAAAATGCAAAATAAATCTAAATCCCTAAAATGAAGGGAAAGATAGAGATAGAGTTAAGCAAAGATAACTATCTAAGGAAAAGGATATAGGATTTTCGGCCTTATCACCTTTCCACACGCCTAGCCTATCTTTTTCACTCTAAACATCAATCCTAATCACAATAGGATTTGGAACCCTACTAGAATCTACATAACCAACCGAATTAACCATAATTTCGGCCCTAATGTAGTTTTTATTACATGAATAAAAATGACTCAACAAAAGCAAATAAAATACTTCTAGAACACTACATATGGACGCCCCATAGTAGCTACATGGACTTGATCATCTTCAATCTAGACGGAAAGGTTGTGTTGAGGTTAAACTCGTAGCTCCCATGACCTTGCTTTGAAGAATTAACCATATCCAAAAATTGCGAAGGTCATAGATAGTGATAACTTGGATAAGCCTCTTCGCTCCTGCATCATTCTCGCCTTCTTTGAAAAAAATTCGACCTCGAATTTGGCAAAATTTTGAGAAATAACCACAGACAAGAACAATGGAACAAGGACATGAATTAGGTACTTCTTCAAAAATAGATGGATCTTCAACAATAGCATCAAAAGGAATAATTTTGTTGTTCTCATCTCCATCTTTTATTTCTTCAACAACTTCTTCCACAAGTAGAGGTGCATCTAGAGTAGGCTCGGAAAAATCAGGAACAACATCTACCTTAACTTCTTCAACTACAAGAGGTACATCTAGAGTCGAGTCGGAAAAAGTAGGAAGAACATCAATCTTGACTTCTTCAACTAGTGTTTTTGGAATTGAAGTTGCAATTTCAGGTGTCACCATACGTTCCTTCCCCAAAAGTTTCTCTCTACGCTCCTCAAACTCTTGTTCCCTTTGCCTTTCAAATTCCTTTCTTCTATTTACGAATCGTAGGACATCTCGTTTCGCTGATAATTCGCCTTCAAAAAGTCTTTGGTCCATCTTTGTAAGAGAAGTATTATAATTAAGGACATCTTCTAGGAATTTAATAGCATGTTCCAAGCTGAGTTTTTGAGTCATCTTAATAACTTCAAGCCAATACACCATGATTTCGTTCCAAACATTCCACTAAAAAAAACTGCCTAGAAGATCCAGAAAAACAGACCTAACTTTAACAATAAACTGCAGATTCCACAAGTTGAATAAATTCCCAAATTTTAACACAAGTAAATATTGGATGTTAGGAAACATCTCCAACTGGAATCACTCAAAGATTCGAAGTACGCTGCTCGCAGTAATTTTTAAAAGTCAGTCGCGCCAGATTCGCACCAAATCCGCACGTTTCACAAAAACAGTCTCGAAGCTATAGTAAATGAACTCCAACCGAAATTTTAGGACAATAAACTAGACTTCAAACAAACCAGTTTAGGCGCAAGAATCACCCAAAAAGATGCTTTCTTGAGGGAGATCGAGTCTTTCAAAGGTTACCTTAAATTTTCGCAGACCTGCCAGGAATTTACGTCTGATTGTGAACGTTGCTGTGGCTTCGTTTTTCCTCCAATTGCAATCAAATTTTGACACAATACTCTCATAGATGTCTACAATGTACCCACAAAATTTCACGGCAAAATTCGTCCTCTAGCTCAAGAAAGTCGGACACTTTCTTTCCTCACCAACCTGGAAAACTGATACCAATTGATATGAATGTGACTCTATGAAAGCAACGTTCAAGTGTACTCCAATGCAAAGGAACCTAGATAATTAAAAGTCCGAATTTTTATGTGTTTTGTGTCTAAAGTTTGTGTTTTTATGTGTTTATGGGATATGGAAATTAAATCAATCACTCCTGAAAGATTTAATTAACTTTCAATCTCACTTAAACCACTCCTGGAATTAAGTAGATTAATCACTCAATAATTATCACTCCTGAAAATTATTAAATGGCACGAATTTAATTGACAAACAATTAAGCTCGAAATATATGGCTTAAACTCTTAAAATTTCACTGATTAAAACCGACTACAAGCTCCCTATTTATACTAGTGCAATTCTAGTATGATAAGGAACCTAAACTCTATCTAAAAAGCAAAATAAATCTAAATCCCTAAAATGAAGGGAAAGATAGAGATAGAGTTAAGCAAAGATAACTATCTAAGGAAAGGGATATAGGATTTTCGGCCTTATCACCTTTCCACACGCCTAGCCTATCTTTTTCACTCTAAACATCAATCCTAATCACAATAGGATTTGGAACCCTACTAGAATCTACATAAGCAACCGAATTAACCATAATTTCGGCCCTAATGTAGTTTTTATTACATGAATAAAAATGGCTCAACAAAAGCAAATAAAATACTTCTAGAACACTACATATGGACGCCCCATAGTAGCTACATGGACTTGATCATCTTCAATCTAGACGGAAAGGTTGTGTTGAGGTTAAACTCGTAGCTCCCATGACCTTGCTTTGAAGAATTAACCATATTCAAAAATTGCGAAGGTAATAGATAATGATAACTTGGATAAGCCTCTTCGCTCCTGGATCAACAAGCTCCCTATTTATACTAGTGCAATTCTAGTATGATAAGGAACCTATACTCTATCTAAAATGCAAAATAAATCTAAATCCCTAAAATGAAGGGAAAGATAGAGATAGAGTTAAGCAAAGATAACTATCTAAGGAAAAGGATATAGGATTTTCGGCCTTATCACCTTTCCACACGCCTAGCCTATCTTTTTCACTCTAAACATCAATCCTAATCACAATAGGATTTGGAACCCTACTAGAATCTACATAACCAACCGAATTAACCATAATTTCGGCCCTAATGTAGTTTTTATTACATGAATAAAAATGACTCAACAAAAGCAAATAAAATACTTCTAGAACACTACATATGGACGCCCCATAGTAGCTACATGGACTTGATCATCTTCAATCTAGACGGAAAGGTTGTGTTGAGGTTAAACTCGTAGCTCCCATGACCTTGCTTTGAAGAATTAACCATATCCAAAAATTGCGAAGGTCATAGATAGTGATAACTTGGATAAGCCTCTTCGCTCCTGCATCATTCTCGCCTTCTTTGAAAAAAATTCGACCTCGAATTTGGCAAAATTTTGAGAAATAACCACAGACAAGAACAATGGAACAAGGACATGAATTAGGTACTTCTTCAAAAATAGATGGATCTTCAACAATAGCATCAAAAGGAATAATTTTGTTGTTCTCATCTCCATCTTTTATTTCTTCAACAACTTCTTCCACAAGTAGAGGTGCATCTAGAGTAGGCTCGGAAAAATCAGGAACAACATCTACCTTAACTTCTTCAACTACAAGAGGTACATCTAGAGTCGAGTCGGAAAAAGTAGGAAGAACATCAATCTTGACTTCTTCAACTAGTGTTTTTGGAATTGAAGTTGCAATTTCAGGTGTCACCATACGTTCCTTCCCCAAAAGTTTCTCTCTACGCTCCTCAAACTCTTGTTCCCTTTGCCTTTCAAATTCCTTTCTTCTATTTACGAATCGTAGGACATCTCGTTTCGCTGATAATTCGCCTTCAAAAAGTCTTTGGTCCATCTTTGTAAGAGAAGTATTATAATTAAGGACATCTTCTAGGAATTTAATAGCATGTTCCAAGCTGAGTTTTTGAGTCATCTTAATAACTTCAAGCCAATACACCATGATTTCGTTCCAAACATTCCACTAAAAAAAACTGCCTAGAAGATCCAGAAAAACAGACCTAACTTTAACAATAAACTGCAGATTCCACAAGTTGAATAAATTCCCAAATTTTAACACAAGTAAATATTGGATGTTAGGAAACATCTCCAACTGGAATCACTCAAAGATTCGAAGTACGCTGCTCGCAGTAATTTTTAAAAGTCAGTCGCGCCAGATTCGCACCAAATCCGCACGTTTCACAAAAACAGTCTCGAAGCTATAGTAAATGAACTCCAACCGAAATTTTAGGACAATAAACTAGACTTCAAACAAACCAGTTTAGGCGCAAGAATCACCCAAAAAGATGCTTTCTTGAGGGAGATCGAGTCTTTCAAAGGTTACCTTAAATTTTCGCAGACCTGCCAGGAATTTACGTCTGATTGTGAACGTTGCTGTGGCTTCGTTTTTCCTCCAATTGCAATCAAATTTTGACACAATACTCTCATAGATGTCTACAATGTACCCACAAAATTTCACGGCAAAATTCGTCCTCTAGCTCAAGAAAGTCGGACACTTTCTTTCCTCACCAACCTGGAAAACTGATACCAATTGATATGAATGTGACTCTATGAAAGCAACGTTCAAGTGTACTCCAATGCAAAGGAACCTAGATAATTAAAAGTCCGAATTTTTATGTGTTTTGTGTCTAAAGTTTGTGTTTTTATGTGTTTATGGGATATGGAAATTAAATCAATCACTCCTGAAAGATTTAATTAACTTTCAATCTCACTTAAACCACTCCTGGAATTAAGTAGATTAATCACTCAATAATTATCACTCCCGAAAATTATTAAATGGCACGAATTTAATTGACAAACAATTAAGCTCGAAATATATGGCTTAAACTCTTAAAATTTCACTGATTAAAACCGACTACAAGCTCCCTATTTATACTAGTGCAATTCTAGTATGATAAGGAACCTAAACTCTATCTAAAAAGCAAAATAAATCTAAATCCCTAAAATGAAGGGAAAGATAGAGATAGAGTTAAGCAAAGATAACTATCTAAGGAAAGGGATATAGGATTTTCGGCCTTATCACCTTTCCACACGCCTAGCCTATCTTTTTCACTCTAAACATCAATCCTAATCACAATAGGATTTGGAACCCTACTAGAATCTACATAAGCAACCGAATTAACCATAATTTCGGCCCTAATGTAGTTTTTATTACATGAATAAAAATGGCTCAACAAAAGCAAATAAAATACTTCTAGAACACTACATATGGACGCCCCATAGTAGCTACATGGACTTGATCATCTTCAATCTAGACGGAAAGGTTGTGTTGAGGTTAAACTCGTAGCTCCCATGACCTTGCTTTGAAGAATTAACCATATTCAAAAATTGCGAAGGTAATAGATAATGATAACTTGGATAAGCCTCTTCGCTCCTGGATCAACAAGCTCCCTATTTATACTAGTGCAATTCTAGTATGATAAGGAACCTATACTCTATCTAAAATGCAAAATAAATCTAAATCCCTAAAATGAAGGGAAAGATAGAGATAGAGTTAAGCAAAGATAACTATCTAAGGAAAAGGATATAGGATTTTCGGCCTTATCACCTTTCCACACGCCTAGCCTATCTTTTTCACTCTAAACATCAATCCTAATCACAATAGGATTTGGAACCCTACTAGAATCTACATAACCAACCGAATTAACCATAATTTCGGCCCTAATGTAGTTTTTATTACATGAATAAAAATGACTCAACAAAAGCAAATAAAATACTTCTAGAACACTACATATGGACGCCCCATAGTAGCTACATGGACTTGATCATCTTCAATCTAGACGGAAAGGTTGTGTTGAGGTTAAACTCGTAGCTCCCATGACCTTGCTTTGAAGAATTAACCATATCCAAAAATTGCGAAGGTCATAGATAGTGATAACTTGGATAAGCCTCTTCGCTCCTGAATCATTCTCGCCTTCTTTGAAAAAAATTCGACCTCGAATTTGGCAAAATTTTGAGAAATAACCACAGACAAGAACAATGGAACAAGGACATGAATTAGGTACTTCTTCAAAAATAGATGGATCTTCAACAATAGCATCAAAAGGAATAATTTTGTTGTTCTCATCTCCATCTTTTATTTCTTCAACAACTTCTTCCACAAGTAGAGGTGCATCTAGAGTAGGCTCGGAAAAATCAGGAACAACATCTACCTTAACTTCTTCAACTACAAGAGGTACATCTAGAGTCGAGTCGGAAAAAGTAGGAAGAACATCAATCTTGACTTCTTCAACTAGTGTTTTTGGAATTGAAGTTGCAATTTCAGGTGTCACCATACGTTCCTTCCCCAAAAGTTTCTCTCTACGCTCCTCAAACTCTTGTTCCCTTTGCCTTTCAAATTCCTTTCTTCTATTTACGAATCGTAGGACATCTCGTTTCGCTGATAATTCGCCTTCAAAAAGTCTTTGGTCCATCTTTGTAAGAGAAGTATTATAATTAAGGACATCTTCTAGGAATTTAATAGCATGTTCCAAGCTGAGTTTTTGAGTCATCTTAATAACTTCAAGCCAATACACCATGATTTCGTTCCAAACATTCCACTAAAAAAACTGCCTAGAAGATCCAGAAAAACAGACCTAACTTTAACAATAAACTGCAGATTCCACAAGTTGAATAAATTCCCAAATTTTAACACAAGTAAATATTGGATGTTAGGAAACATCTCCAACTGGAATCACTCAAAGATTCGAAGTACGCTGCTCGCAGTAATTTTTAAAAGTCAGTCGCGCCAGATTCGCACCAAATCCGCACGTTTCACAAAAACAGTCTCGAAGCTATAGTAAATGAACTCCAACCGAAATTTTAGGACAATAAACTAGACTTCAAACAAACCAGTTTAGGCGCAAGAATCACCCAAAAAGATGCTTTCTTGAGGGAGATCGAGTCTTTCAAAGGTTACCTTAAATTTTCGCAGACCTGCCAGGAATTTACGTCTGATTGTGAACGTTGCTGTGGCTTCGTTTTTCCTCCAATTGCAATCAAATTTTGACACAATACTCTCATAGATGTCTACAATGTACCCACAAAATTTCACGGCAAAATTCGTCCTCTAGCTCAAGAAAGTCGGACACTTTCTTTCCTCACCAACCTGGAAAACTGATACCAATTGATATGAATGTGACTCTATGAAAGCAACGTTCAAGTGTACTCCAATGCAAAGGAACCTAGATAATTAAAAGTCCGAATTTTTATGTGTTTTGTGTCTAAAGTTTGTGTTTTTATGTGTTTATGGGATATGGAAATTAAATCAATCACTCCTGAAAGATTTAATTAACTTTCAATCTCACTTAAACCACTCCTGGAATTAAGTAGATTAATCACTCAATAATTATCACTCCTGAAAATTATTAAATGGCACGAATTTAATTGACAAACAATTAAGCTCGAAATATATGGCTTAAACTCTTAAAATTTCACTGATTAAAACCGACTACAAGCTCCCTATTTATACTAGTGCAATTCTAGTATGATAAGGAACCTAAACTCTATCTAAAAAGCAAAATAAATCTAAATCCCTAAAATGAAGGGAAAGATAGAGATAGAGTTAAGCAAAGATAACTATCTAAGGAAAGGGATATAGGATTTTCGGCCTTATCACCTTTCCACACGCCTAGCCTATCTTTTTCACTCTAAACATCAATCCTAATCACAATAGGATTTGGAACCCTACTAGAATCTACATAAGCAACCGAATTAACCATAATTTCGGCCCTAATGTAGTTTTTATTACATGAATAAAAATGGCTCAACAAAAGCAAATAAAATACTTCTAGAACACTACATATGGACGCCCCATAGTAGCTACATGGACTTGATCATCTTCAATCTAGACGGAAAGGTTGTGTTGAGGTTAAACTCGTAGCTCCCATGACCTTGCTTTGAAGAATTAACCATATTCAAAAATTGCGAAGGTAATAGATAATGATAACTTGGATAAGCCTCTTCGCTCCTGGATCAACAAGCTCCCTATTTATACTAGTGCAATTCTAGTATGATAAGGAACCTATACTCTATCTAAAATGCAAAATAAATCTAAATCCCTAAAATGAAGGGAAAGATAGAGATAGAGTTAAGCAAAGATAACTATCTAAGGAAAAGGATATAGGATTTTCGGCCTTATCACCTTTCCACACGCCTAGCCTATCTTTTTCACTCTAAACATCAATCCTAATCACAATAGGATTTGGAACCCTACTAGAATCTACATAACCAACCGAATTAACCATAATTTCGGCCCTAATGTAGTTTTTATTACATGAATAAAAATGACTCAACAAAAGCAAATAAAATACTTCTAGAACACTACATATGGACGCCCCATAGTAGCTACATGGACTTGATCATCTTCAATCTAGACGGAAAGGTTGTGTTGAGGTTAAACTCGTAGCTCCCATGACCTTGCTTTGAAGAATTAACCATATCCAAAAATTGCGAAGGTCATAGATAGTGATAACTTGGATAAGCCTCTTCGCTCCTGCATCATTCTCGCCTTCTTTGAAAAAAATTCGACCTCGAATTTGGCCAAATTTTGAGAAATAACCACAGACAAGAACAATGGAACAAGGACATGAATTAGGTACTTCTTCAAAAATAGATGGATCTTCAACAATAGCATCAAAAGGAATAATTTTGTTGTTCTCATCTCCATCTTTTATTTCTTCAACAACTTCTTCCACAAGTAGAGGTGCATCTAGAGTAGGCTCGGAAAAATCAGGAACAACATCTACCTTAACTTCTTCAACTACAAGAGGTACATCTAGAGTCGAGTCGGAAAAAGTAGGAAGAACATCAATCTTGACTTCTTCAACTAGTGTTTTTGGAATTGAAGTTGCAATTTCAGGTGTCACCATACGTTCCTTCCCCAAAAGTTTCTCTCTACGCTCCTCAAACTCTTGTTCCCTTTGCCTTTCAAATTCCTTTCTTCTATTTACGAATCGTAGGACATCTCGTTTCGCTGATAATTCGCCTTCAAAAAGTCTTTGGTCCATCTTTGTAAGAGAAGTATTATAATTAAGGACATCTTCTAGGAATTTAATAGCATGTTCCAAGCTGAGTTTTTGAGTCATCTTAATAACTTCAAGCCAATACACCATGATTTCGTTCCAAACATTCCACTAAAAAAACTGCCTAGAAGATCCAGAAAAACAGACCTAACTTTAACAATAAACTGCAGATTCCACAAGTTGAATAAATTCCCAAATTTTAACACAAGTAAATATTGGATGTTAGGAAACATCTCCAACTGGAATCACTCAAAGATTCGAAGTACGCTGCTCGCAGTAATTTTTAAAAGTCAGTCGCGCCAGATTCGCACCAAATCCGCACGTTTCACAAAAACAGTCTCGAAGCTATAGTAAATGAACTCCAACCGAAATTTTAGGACAATAAACTAGACTTCAAACAAACCAGTTTAGGCGCAAGAATCACCCAAAAAGATGCTTTCTTGAGGGAGATCGAGTCTTTCAAAGGTTACCTTAAATTTTCGCAGACCTGCCAGGAATTTACGTCTGATTGTGAACGTTGCTGTGGCTTCGTTTTTCCTCCAATTGCAATCAAATTTTGACACAATACTCTCATAGATGTCTACAATGTACCCACAAAATTTCACGGCAAAATTCGTCCTCTAGCTCAAGAAAGTCGGACACTTTCTTTCCTCACCAACCTGGAAAACTGATACCAATTGATATGAATGTGACTCTATGAAAGCAACGTTCAAGTGTACTCCAATGCAAAGGAACCTAGATAATTAAAAGTCCGAATTTTTATGTGTTTTGTGTCTAAAGTTTGTGTTTTTATGTGTTTATGGGATATGGAAATTAAATCAATCACTCCTGAAAGATTTAATTAACTTTCAATCTCACTTAAACCACTCCTGGAATTAAGTAGATTAATCACTCAATAATTATCACTCCTGAAAATTATTAAATGGCACGAATTTAATTGACAAACAATTAAGCTCGAAATATATGGCTTAAACTCTTAAAATTTCACTGATTAAAACCGACTACAAGCTCCCTATTTCTACTAGTGCAATTCTAGTATGATAAGGAACCTAAACTCTATCTAAAAAGCAAAATAAATCTAAATCCCTAAAATGAAGGGAAAGATAGAGATAGAGTTAAGCAAAGATAACTATCTAAGGAAAGGGATATAGGATTTTCGGCCTTATCACCTTTCCACACGCCTAGCCTATCTTTTTCACTCTAAACATCAATCCTAATCACAATAGGATTTGGAACCCTACTAGAATCTACATAAGCAACCGAATTAACCATAATTTCGGCCCTAATGTAGTTTTTATTACATGAACAAAAATGGCTCAACAAAAGCAAATAAAATACTTCTAGAACACTACATATGGACGCCCCATAGTAGCTACATGGACTTGATCATCTTCAATCTAGACGGAAAGGTTGTGTTGAGGTTAAACTCGTAGCTCCCATGACCTTGCTTTGAAGAATTAACCATATTCAAAAATTGCGAAGGTAATAGATAATGATAACTTGGATAAGCCTCTTCGCTCCTGGATCAACAAGCTCCCTATTTATACTAGTGCAATTCTAGTATGATAAGGAACCTATACTCTATCTAAAATGCAAAATAAATCTAAATCCCTAAAATGAAGGGAAAGATAGAGATAGAGTTAAGCAAAGATAACTATCTAAGGAAAAGGATATAGGATTTTCGGCCTTATCACCTTTCCACACGCCTAGCCTATCTTTTTCACTCTAAACATCAATCCTAATCACAATAGGATTTGGAACCCTACTAGAATCTACATAACCAACCGAATTAACCATAATTTCGGCCCTAATGTAGTTTTTATTACATGAATAAAAATGACTCAACAAAAGCAAATAAAATACTTCTAGAACACTACATATGGACGCCCCATAGTAGCTACATGGACTTGATCATCTTCAATCTAGACGGAAAGGTTGTGTTGAGGTTAAACTCGTAGCTCCCATGACCTTGCTTTGAAGAATTAACCATATCCAAAAATTGCGAAGGTCATAGATAGTGATAACTTGGATAAGCCTCTTCGCTCCTGCATCATTCTCGCCTTCTTTGAAAAAAATTCGACCTCGAATTTGGCCAAATTTTGAGAAATAACCACAGACAAGAACAATGGAACAAGGACATGAATTAGGTACTTCTTCAAAAATAGATGGATCTTCAACAATAGCATCAAAAGGAATAATTTTGTTGTTCTCATCTCCATC
Source organism: Patellifolia procumbens (assembly GCA_947645195.1). Taxonomy (NCBI): domain Eukaryota; kingdom Viridiplantae; phylum Streptophyta; class Magnoliopsida; order Caryophyllales; family Amaranthaceae; genus Patellifolia; species Patellifolia procumbens. Next base: position 79,233 of record CANSGD010001436.1, on the reverse strand, counting down.
TTTTATTTCTTCAACAACTTCTTCCACAAGTAGAGGTGCATCTAGAGTAGGCTCGGAAAAATCAGGAACAACATCTACCTTAACTTCTTCAACTACAAGAGGTACATCTAGAGTCGAGTCGGAAAAAGTAGGAAGAACATCAATCTTGACTTCTTCAACTAGTGTTTTTGGAATTGAAGTTGCAATTTCAGGTGTCACCATACGTTCCTTCCCCAAAAGTTTCTCTCTACGCTCCTCAAACTCTTGTTCCCTTTGCCTTTCAAATTCCTTTCTTCTATTTACGAATCGTAGGACATCTCGTTTCGCTGATAATTCGCCTTCAAAAAGTCTTTGGTCCATCTTTGTAAGAGAAGTATTATAATTAAGGACATCTTCTAGGAATTTAATAGCATGTTCCAAGCTGAGTTTTTGAGTCATCTTAATAACTTCAAGCCAATACACCATGATTTCGTTCCAAACATTCCACTAAAAAAACTGCCTAGAAGACCCAGAAAAACAGACCTAACTTTAACAATAAACTGCAGATTCCACAAGTTGAATAAATTCCCAAATTTTAACACAAGTAAATATTGGATGTTAGGAAACATCTCCAACTGGAATCACTCAAAAATTCGAAGTACGCTGCTCGCAGTAATTTTTAAAAGTCAGTCGCGCCAGATTCGCACCAAATCCGCACGTTTCACAAAAACAGTCTCGAAGCTATAGTAAATGAACTCCAACCGAAATTTTAGGACAATAAACTAGACTTCAAACAAACCAGTTTAGGCGCAAGAATCACCCAAAAAGATGCTTTCTTGAGGGAGATCGAGTCTTTCAAAGGTTACCTTAAATTTTCGCAGACCTGCCAGGAATTTACGTCTGATTGTGAACGTTGCTGTGGCTTCGTTTTTCCTCCAATTGCAATCAAATTTTGACACAATACTCTCATAGATGTCTACAATGTACCCACAAAATTTCACGGCAAAATTCGTCCTCTAGCTCAAGAAAGTCGGACACTTTCTTTCCTCACCAACCTGGAAAACTGATACCAATTGATATGAATGTGACTCTATGAAAGCAACGTTCAAGTGTACTCCAATGCAAAGGAACCTAGATAATTAAAAGTCCGAATTTTTATGTGTTTTGTGTCTAAAGTTTGTGTTTTTATGTGTTTATGGGATATGGAAATTAAATCAATCACTCCTGAAAGATTTAATTAACTTTCAATCTCACTTAAACCACTCCTGGAATTAAGTAGATTAATCACTCAATAATTATCACTCCTGAAAATTATTAAATGGCACGAATTTAATTGACAAACAATTAAGCTCGAAATATATGGCTTAAACTCTTAAAATTTCACTGATTAAAACCGACTACAAGCTCCCCTATTTATACTAGTGCAATTCTAGTATGATAAGGAACCTAAACTGTATCTAAAAAGCAAAATAAATCTAAATCCCTAAAATGAAGGGAAAGATAGAGATAGAGTTAAGCAAAGATAACTATCTAAGGAAAGGGATATAGGATTTTCGGCCTTATCACCTTTCCACACGCCTAGCCTATCTTTTTCACTCTAAACATCAATCCTAATCACAATAGGATTTGGAACCCTACTAGAATCTACATAAGCAACCGAATTAACCATAATTTCGGCCCTAATGTAGTTTTTATTACATGAACAAAAATGGCTCAACAAAAGCAAATAAAATACTTCTAGAACACTACATATGGACGCCCCATAGTAGCTACATGGACTTGATCATCTTCAATCTAGACGGAAAGGTTGTGTTGAGGTTAAACTCGTAGCTCCCATGACCTTGCTTTGAAGAATTAACCATATTCAAAAATTGCGAAGGTAATAGATAATGATAACTTGGATAAGCCTCTTCGCTCCTGGATCAACAAGCTCCCTATTTATACTAGTGCAATTCTAGTATGATAAGGAACCTATACTCTATCTAAAATGCAAAATAAATCTAAATCCCTAAAATGAAGGGAAAGATAGAGATAGAGTTAAGCAAAGATAACTATCTAAGGAAAAGGATATAGGATTTTCGGCCTTATCACCTTTCCACACGCCTAGCCTATCTTTTTCACTCTAAACATCAATCCTAATCACAATAGGATTTGGAACCCTACTAGAATCTACATAACCAACCGAATTAACCATAATTTCGGCCCTAATGTAGTTTTTATTACATGAATAAAAATGACTCAACAAAAGCAAATAAAATACTTCTAGAACACTACATATGGACGCCCCATAGTAGCTACATGGACTTAATCATCTTCAATCTAGACGGAAAGGTTGTGTTGAGGTTAAACTCGTAGCTCCCATGACCTTGCTTTGAAGAATTAACCATATCCAAAAATTGCGAAGGTCATAGATAGTGATAACTTGGATAAGCCTCTTCGCTCCTGCATCATTCTCGCCTTCTTTGAAAAAAATTCGACCTCGAATTTGGCCAAATTTTGAGAAATAACCACAGACAAGAACAATGGAACAAGGACATGAATTAGGTACTTCTTCAAAAATAGATGGATCTTCAACAATAGCATCAAAAGGAATAATTTTGTTGTTCTCATCTCCATCTTTTATTTCTTCAACAACTTCTTCCACAAGTAGAGGTGCATCTAGAGTAGGCTCGGAAAAATCAGGAACAACATCTACCTTAACTTCTTCAACTACAAGAGGTACATCTAGAGTCGAGTCGGAAAAAGTAGGAAGAACATCAATCTTGACTTCTTCAACTAGTGTTTTTGGAATTGAAGTTGCAATTTCAGGTGTCACCATACGTTCCTTCCCCAAAAGTTTCTCTCTACGCTCCTCAAACTCTTGTTCCCTTTGCCTTGCAAATTCCTTTCTTCTATTTACGAATCGTAGGACATCTCGTTTCGCTGATAATTCGCCTTCAAAAAGTCTTTGGTCCATCTTTGTAAGAGAAGTATTATAATTAAGGACATCTTCTAGGAATTTAATAGCATGTTCCAAGCTGAGTTTTTGAGTCATCTTAATAACTTCAAGCCAATACACCATGATTTCGTTCCAAACATTCCACTAAAAACTGCCTAGAAGATCCAGAAAAACAGACCTAACTTTAACAATAAACTGCAGATTCCACAAGTTGAATAAATTCCCAAATTTTAACACAAGTAAATATTGGATGTTAGGAAACATCTCCAACTGGAATCACTCAAAGATTCGAAGTACGCTGCTCGCAGTAATTTTTAAAAGTCAGTCGCGCCAGATTCGCACCAAATCCGCACGTTTCACAAAAACAGTCTCGAAGCTATAGTAAATGAACTCCAACCGAAATTTTAGGACAATAAACTAGACTTCAAACAAACCAGTTTAGGCGCAAGAATCACCCAAAAAGATGCTTTCTTGAGGGAGATCGAGTCTTTCAAAGGTTACCTTAAATTTTCGCAGACCTGCCAGGAATTTACGTCTGATTGTGAACGTTGCTGTGGCTTCGTTTTTCCTCCAATTGCAATCAAATTTTGACACAATACTCTCATAGATGTCTACAATGTACCCACAAAATTTCACGGCAAAATTCGTCCTCTAGCTCAAGAAAGTCGGACACTTTCTTTCCTCACCAACCTGGAAAACTGATACCAATTGATATGAATGTGACTCTATGAAAGCAACGTTCAAGTGTACTCCAATGCAAAGGAACCTAGATAATTAAAAGTCCGAATTTTTATGTGTTTTGTGTCTAAAGTTTGTGTTTTTATGTGTTTATGGGATATGGAAATTAAATCAATCACTCCTGAAAGATTTAATTAACTTTCAATCTCACTTAAACCACTCCTGGAATTAAGTAGATTAATCACTCAATAATTATCACTCCTGAAAATTATTAAATGGCACGAATTTAATTGACAAACAATTAAGCTCGAAATATATGGCTTAAACTCTTAAAATTTCACTGATTAAAACCGACTACAAGCTCCCTATTTCTACTAGTGCAATTCTAGTATGATAAGGAACCTAAACTCTATCTAAAAAGCAAAATAAATCTAAATCCCTAAAATGAAGGGAAAGATAGAGATAGAGTTAAGCAAAGATAACTATCTAAGGAAAGGGATATAGGATTTTCGGCCTTATCACCTTTCCACACGCCTAGCCTATCTTTTTCACTCTAAACATCAATCCTAATCACAATAGGATTTGGAACCCTACTAGAATCTACATAACCAACCGAATTAACTATAATTTCGGCCCTAATGTAGTTTTTATTACATGAACAAAAATGGCTCAACAAAAGCAAATAAAATACTTCTAGAACACTACATATGGACGCCCCATAGTAGCTACATGGACTTGATCATCTTCAATCTAGACGGAAAGGTTGTGTTGAGGTTAAACTCGTAGCTCCCATGACCTTGCTTTGAAGAATTAACCATATTCAAAAATTGCGAAGGTAATAGATAATGATAACTTGGATAAGCCTCTTCGCTCCTGGATCAACAAGCTCCCTATTTATACTAGTGCAATTCTAGTATGATAAGGAACCTATACTCTATCTAAAATGCAAAATAAATCTAAATCCCTAAAATGAAGGGAAAGATAGAGATAGAGTTAAGCAAAGATAACTATCTAAGGAAAAGGATATAGGATTTTCGGCCTTATCACCTTTCCACACGCCTAGCCTATCTTTTTCACTCTAAACATCAATCCTAATCACAATAGGATTTGGAACCCTACTAGAATCTACATAACCAACCGAATTAACCATAATTTCGGCCCTAATGTAGTTTTTATTACATGAATAAAAATGACTCAACAAAAGCAAATAAAATACTTCTAGAACACTACATATGGACGCCCCATAGTAGCTACATGGACTTGATCATCTTCAATCTAGACGGAAAGGTTGTGTTGAGGTTAAACTCGTAGCTCCCATGACCTTGCTTTGAAGAATTAACCATATCCAAAAATTGCGAAGGTCATAGATAGTGATAACTTGGATAAGCCTCTTCGCTCCTGCATCATTCTCGCCTTCTTTGAAAAAAATTCGACCTCGAATTTGGCCAAATTTTGAGAAATAACCACAGACAAGAACAATGGAACAAGGACATGAATTAGGTACTTCTTCAAAAATAGATGGATCTTCAACAATAGCATCAAAAGGAATAATTTTGTTGTTCTCATCTCCATCTTTTATTTCTTCAACAACTTCTTCCACAAGTAGAGGTGCATCTAGAGTAGGCTCGGAAAAATCAGGAACAACATCTACCTTAACTTCTTCAACTACAAGAGGTACATCTAGAGTCGAGTCGGAAAAAGTAGGAAGAACATCAATCTTGACTTCTTCAACTAGTGTTTTTGGAATTGAAGTTGCAATTTCAGGTGTCACCATACGTTCCTTCCCCAAAAGTTTCTCTCTACGCTCCTCAAACTCTTGTTCCCTTTGCCTTTCAAATTCCTTTCTTCTATTTACGAATCGTAGGACATCTCGTTTCGCTGATAATTCGCCTTCAAAAAGTCTTTGGTCCATCTTTGTAAGAGAAGTATTATAATTAAGGACATCTTCTAGGAATTTAATAGCATGTTCCAAGCTGAGTTTTTGAGTCATCTTAATAACTTCAAGCCAATACACCATGATTTCGTTCCAAACATTCCACTAAAAAAAACTGCCTAGAAGACCCAGAAAAACAGACCTAACTTTAACAATAAACTGCAGATTCCACAAGTTGAATAAATTCCCAAATTTTAACACAAGTAAATATTGGATGTTAGGAAACATCTCCAACTGGAATCACTCAAAAATTCGAAGTACGCTGCTCGCAGTAATTTTTAAAAGTCAGTCGCGCCAGATTCGCACCAAATCCGCACGTTTCACAAAAACAGTCTCGAAGCTATAGTAAATGAACTCCAACCGAAATTTTAGGACAATAAACTAGACTTCAAACAAACCAGTTTAGGCGCAAGAATCACCCAAAAAGATGCTTTCTTGAGGGAGATCGAGTCTTTCAAAGGTTACCTTAAATTTTCGCAGACCTGCCAGGAATTTACGTCTGATTGTGAACGTTGCTGTGGCTTCGTTTTTCCTCCAATTGCAATCAAATTTTGACACAATACTCTCATAGATGTCTACAATGTACCCACAAAATTTCACGGCAAAATTCGTCCTCTAGCTCAAGAAAGTCGGACACTTTCTTTCCTCACCAACCTGGAAAACTGATACCAATTGATATGAATGTGACTCTATGAAAGCAACGTTCAAGTGTACTCCAATGCAAAGGAACCTAGATAATTAAAAGTCCGAATTTTTATGTGTTTTGTGTCTAAAGTTTGTGTTTTTATGTGTTTATGGGATATGGAAATTAAATCAATCACTCCTGAAAGATTTAATTAACTTTCAATCTCACTTAAACCACTCCTGGAATTAAGTAGATTAATCACTCAATAATTATCACTCCTGAAAATTATTAAATGGCACGAATTTAATTGACAAACAATTAAGCTCGAAATATATGGCTTAAACTCTTAAAATTTCACTGATTAAAACCGACTACAAGCTCCCTATTTATACTAGTGCAATTCTAGTATGATAAGGAACCTAAACTCTATCTAAAAAGCAAAATAAATCTAAATCCCTAAAATGAAGGGAAAGATAGAGATAGAGTTAAGCAAAGATAACTATCTAAGGAAAGGGATATAGGATTTTCGGCCTTATCACCTTTCCACACGCCTAGCCTATCTTTTTCACTCTAAACATCAATCCTAATCACAATAGGATTTGGAACCCTACTAGAATCTACATAAGCAACCGAATTAACCATAATTTCGGCCCTAATGTAGTTTTTATTACATGAACAAAAATGGCTCAACAAAAGCAAATAAAATACTTCTAGAACACTACATATGGACGCCCCATAGTAGCTACATGGACTTGATCATCTTCAATCTAGACGGAAAGGTTGTGTTGAGGTTAAACTCGTAGCTCCCATGACCTTGCTTTGAAGAATTAACCATATTCAAAAATTGCGAAGGTAATAGATAATGATAACTTGGATAAGCCTCTTCGCTCCTGGATCAACAAGCTCCCTATTTATACTAGTGCAATTCTAGTATGATAAGGAACCTATACTCTATCTAAAATGCAAAATAAATCTAAATCCCTAAAATGAAGGGAAAGATAGAGATAGAGTTAAGCAAAGATAACTATCTAAGGAAAAGGATATAGGATTTTCGGCCTTATCACCTTTCCACACGCCTAGCCTATCTTTTTCACTCTAAACATCAATCCTAATCACAATAGGATTTGGAACCCTACTAGAATCTACATAACCAACCGAATTAACCATAATTTCGGCCCTAATGTAGTTTTTATTACATGAATAAAAATGACTCAACAAAAGCAAATAAAATACTTCTAGAACACTACATATGGACGCCCCATAGTAGCTACATGGACTTGATCATCTTCAATCTAGACGGAAAGGTTGTGTTGAGGTTAAACTCGTAGCTCCCATGACCTTGCTTTGAAGAATTAACCATATCCAAAAATTGCGAAGGTCATAGATAGTGATAACTTGGATAAGCCTCTTCGCTCCTGCATCATTCTCGCCTTCTTTGAAAAAATTCGACCTCGAATTTGGCCAAATTTTGAGAAATAACCACAGACAAGAACAATGGAACAAGGACATGAATTAGGTACTTCTTCAAAAATAGATGGATCTTCAACAATAGCATCAAAAGGAATAATTTTGTTGTTCTCATCTCCATCTTTTATTTCTTCAACAACTTCTTCCACAAGTAGAGGTGCATCTAGAGTAGGCTCGGAAAAATCAGGAACAACATCTACCTTAACTTCTTCAACTACAAGAGGTACATCTAGAGTCGAGTCGGAAAAAGTAGGAAGAACATCAATCTTGACTTCTTCAACTAGTGTTTTTGGAATTGAAGTTGCAATTTCAGGTGTCACCATACGTTCCTTCCCCAAAAGTTTCTCTCTACGCTCCTCAAACTCTTGTTCCCTTTGCCTTTCAAATTCCTTTCTTCTATTTACGAATCGTAGGACATCTCGTTTCGCTGATAATTCGCCTTCAAAAAGTCTTTGGTCCATCTTTGTAAGAGAAGTATTATAATTAAGGACATCTTCTAGGAATTTAATAGCATGTTCCAAGCTGAGTTTTTGAGTCATCTTAATAACTTCAAGCCAATACACCATGATTTCGTTCCAAACATTCCACTAAAAAAAACTGCCGAGAAGACCCAGAAAAACAGACCTAACTTTAATAATAAACTGCAGATTCCACAAGTTGAATAAATTCCCAAATTTTAACACAAGTAAATATTGGATGTTAGGAAACATCTCCAACTGGAATCACTCAAAAATTCAAAGTACGCTGCTCGCAGTAATTTTTAAAAGTCAGTCGCGCCAGATTCGCACCAAATCCGCACGTTTCACAAAAACAGTCTCGAAGCTATAGTAAATGAACTCCAACCGAAATTTTAGGACAATAAACTAGACTTCAAACAAACCAGTTTAGGCGCAAGAATCACCCAAAAATTATGCTTTCTTGAGGGAGATCGAGTCTTTCAAAGGTTACCTTAAATTTTCGCAGACCTGCCAGGAATTTACGTCTGATTGTGAACGTTGCTGTGGCTTCGTTTTTCCTCCAATTGCAATCAAATTTTGACACAATACTCTCATAGATGTCTACAATGTACCCACAAAATTTCACGGCAAAATTCGTCCTCTAGCTCAAGAAATTCGGACACTTTCTTTCCTCACCAACCTGGAAAACTGATACCAATTGATATGAATGTGACTCTATGAAAGCAACGTTCAAGTGTACTCCAATGCAAAGGAACCTAGATAATTAAAAGTCCGAATTTTTATGTGTTTTGTGTCTAAAGTTTGTGTTTTTATGTGTTTATGGGATATGGAAATTAAATCAATCACTCCTGAAAGATTTAATTAACTTTCAATCTCACTTAAACCACTCTTGGAATTAAGTAGATTAATCACTCAATAATTATCACTCCTGAAAATTATTAAATGGCACGAATTTAATTGACAAACAATTAAGCTCGAAATATATGGCTTAAACTCTTAAAATTTCACTGATTAAAACCGACTACAAGCTCCCTATTTATACTAGTGCAATTCTAGTATGATAAGGAACCTAAACTGTATCTAAAAAGCAAAATAAATCTAAATCCCTAAAATGAAGGGAAAGATAGAGATAGAGTTAAGCAAAGATAACTATCTAAGGAAAGGGATATAGGATTTTCGGCCTTATCACCTTTCCACACGCCTAGCCTATCTTTTTCACTCTAAACATCAATCCTAATCACAATAGGATTTGGAACCCTACTAGAATCTACATAAGCAACCGAATTAACCATAATTTCGGCCCTAATGTAGTTTTTATTACATGAACAAAAATGGCTCAACAAAAGCAAATAAAATACTTCTAGAACACTACATATGGACGCCCCATAGTAGCTACATGGACTTGATCATCTTCAATCTAGACGGAAAGGTTGTGTTGAGGTTAAACTCGTAGCTCCCATGACCTTGCTTTGAAGAATTAACCATATTCAAAAATTGCGAAGGTAATAGATAATGATAACTTGGATAAGCCTCTTCGCTCCTGGATCAACAAGCTCCCTATTTATACTAGTGCAATTCTAGTATGATAAGGAACCTATACTCTATCTAAAATGCAAAATAAATCTAAATCCCTAAAATGAAGGGAAAGATAGAGATAGAGTTAAGCAAAGATAACTATCTAAGGAAAAGGATATAGGATTTTCGGCCTTATCACCTTTCCACACGCCTAGCCTATCTTTTTCACTCTAAACATCAATCCTAATCACAATAGGATTTGGAACCCTACTAGAATCTACATAACCAACCGAATTAACCATAATTTCGGCCCTAATGTAGTTTTTATTACATGAATAAAAATGACTCAACAAAAGCAAATAAAATACTTCTAGAACACTACATATGGACGTCCCATAGTAGCTACATGGACTTGATCATCTTCAATCTAGACGGAAAGGTTGTGTTGAGGTTAAACTCGTAGCTCCCATGACCTTGCTTTGAAGAATTAACCATATCCAAAAATTGCGAAGGTCATCGATAGTGATAACTTGGATAAGCCTCTTCGCTCCTGCATCATTCTCGCCTTCTTTGAAAAAAATTCGACCTCGAATTTGGCCAAATTTTGAGAAATAACCACAGACAAGAACAATGGAACAAGGACATGAATTAGGTACTTCTTCAAAAATAGATGGATCTTCAACAATAGCATCAAAAGGAATAATTTTGTTGTTCTCATCTCCATCTTTTATTTCTTCAACAACTTCTTCCACAAGTAGAGGTGCATCTAGAGTAGGCTCGGAAAAATCAGGAACAACATCTACCTTAACTTCTTCAACTACAAGAGGTACATCTAGAGTCGAGTCGGAAAAAGTAGGAAAAACATCAATCTTGACTTCTTCAACTAGTGTTTTTGGAATTGAAGTTGCAATTTCAGGTGTCACCATACGTTCCTTCCCCAAAAGTTTCTCTCTCGCTCCTCAAACTCTTGTTCCCTTTGCCTTTCAAATTCCTTTCTTCTATTTACGAATCGTAGGACATCTCGTTTCGCTGATAATTCGCCTTCAAAAAGTCTTTGGTCCATCTTTGTAAGAGAAGTATTATAATTAAGGACATCTTCTAGGAATTTAATAGCATGTTCCAAGCTGAGTTTTTGAGTCATCTTAATAACTTCAAGCCAATACACCATGATTTCGTTCCAAACATTCCACTAAAAAACTGCCTAGAAGATCCAGAAAAACAGACCTAACTTTAACAATAAACTGCAGATTCCACAAGTTGAATAAATTCCCAAATTTTAACACAAGTAAATATTGGATGTTAGGAAACATCTCCAACTGGAATCACTCAAAAATTCGAAGTACGTTGCTCGCAGTAATTTTTAAAAGTCAGTCGCGCCAGATTCGCACCAAATCCGCACGTTTCACAAAAACAGTCTCGAAGCTATAGTAAATGAACTCCAACCGAAATTTTAGGACAATAAACTAGACTTCAAACAAACCAGTTTAGGCGTAAGAATCACCCAAAAAGATGCTTTCTTGAGGGAGATCGAGTCTTTCAAAGGTTACCTTAAATTTTCGCAGACCTGCCAGGAATTTACGTCTGATTGTGAACGTTGCTGTGGCTTCGTTTTTCCTCCAATTGCAATCAAATTTTGACACAATACTCTCATAGATGTCTACAATGTACCCACAAAATTTCACGGCAAAATTCGTCCTCTAGCTCAAGAAAGTCGGACACTTTCTTTCCTTACCAACCTGGAAAACTGATACCAATTGATATGAATGTGACTCTATGAAAGCAACGTTCAAGTGTACTCCAATGCAAAGGAACCTAGATAATTAAAAGTCCGAATTTTTATGTGTTTTGTGTCTAAAGTTTGTGTTTTTATGTGTTTATGGGATATGGAAATTAAATCAATCACTCCTGAAAGATTTAATTAACTTTCAATCTCACTTAAACCACTCCTGGAATTAAGTAGATTAATCACTCAATAATTATCACTCCTGAAAATTATTAAATGGCACGAATTTAATTGACAAACAATTAAGCTCGAAATATATGGCTTAAACTCTTAAAATTTCACTGATTAAAACCGACTACAAGCTCCCTATTTATACTAGTGCAATTCTAGTATGATAAGGAACCTAAACTGTATCTAAAAAGCAAAATAAATCTAAATCCCTAAAATGAAGGGAAAGATAGAGATAGAGTTAAGCAAAGATAACTATCTAAGGAAAGGGATATAGGATTTTCGGCCTTATCACCTTTCCACACGCCTAGCCTATCTTTTTCACTCTAAACATCAATCCTAATCACAATAGGATTTGGAACCCTACTAGAATCTACATAACCAACCGAATTAACCATAATTTCGGCCCTAATGTAGTTTTTATTACATGAATAAAAATGACTCAACAAATGCAAATAAAATACTTCTAGAACACTACATATGGACGCCCCATAGTAGCTACATGGACTTGATCATCTTCAATCTAGACGGAAAGGTTGTGTTGAGGTTAAACTTGTAGCTCCCATGACCTTGCTTTGAAGAATTAACCATATCCAAAAATTGTGAAGGTCATAGATAGTGATAACTTGGATAAGCCTCTTCACTCCTACATCAGTGCTACACCAAAAATCGCCTAAGAGACTATGACGGTTTTACCCTTTGATTTGAATTGAGTTTGATCCAAGGGCTTCATATTATATAAATATATCTAATACCTATTCAAGGAGTCAAAAATATTTGGTAATTAAGCTCAAAAAATGATTTGACAGGTGTTCATACACCACAAATCCCCAAAGACACTATGACGGTGTTACCCTTTGATTTGTATTGAGTTTGATCCAAGGGCTTCATATGCTTCAAATATTTCTAATACCTATTCAAGGAGTCAAAAATATTTTTTATGATTCCACAACAAATTATGAGAAAGGTGTTCTTACACCACAAAACCCTAAGAGACTATGACGGTTTTACCCTTTGATTTGAATTGAGTGTTATCCAAGGGCATCATATGCTTTAAATATATCTAATACCCATTCAAGTACTCAATAATATTTGGTAATTATTCACAACAAAATGATTTGAAAGGTTTTCATACACCACAAATCGCCTAGGAGACTATGACGGTTTTACCCTTTGAAAGAACTTCGATCCAAGTGCTTCATATGATTGAAATATATCTAATACTTATTCAAAGAGTCAAAAATATTTGGTAATTATTCACAACAAAATGATTTTAAAGGTGGTCCTACACAAAAAATCGCCTAAGAGACTATGTCTGTTTTACCCTTTGATTTGAATTGAGTTTGATCCAAGGGCTTCATATGATATAAATATATCTAATACCTATTCAAGGAGTCAAAAATATTTGGTAATTAAGCTCAAAAAATAATTTGACAGGTGTTTATACACCAGAAATCCCCAAAGAGACCAGGACGGTGTTACCCTTTGATTTGTACTGAGTTTGATCCAAGGGCTTCATATGCTTTAAATATATCTAGTACCTATTAAAGGAGTCAAAAGTATTTTTTATGATTTCATAACAAATGATGGGAATGGTGTTCTTACAACACAAAACCCCTAAGAGACTATGACAGTTTTACCCATTGATTTGAATTGAGTGTTATCCAAGGGCTTTATATGCTTTAAATATATCTAATACCTATTCAAGGACTCAAAAATATTTGGTGATTATTCACAAAAAAAAGATTTGAAGGGTTTCCATAGACCACAAATCGCCTAAGAGACTATGACGGTTTTACCCTTTGATTTGTATTGAGTTTGATCCAAGGGCTTCATATGCTTTAAATATATCTAATACCTATTCAAGGACTCAAAAATATTTGCTAATTATCTAAAACAAAATGATTTAAAAGGTTTTCGTAGACCACAAATCGCCTAAGAAACTATGACGGTTTTACCCTTTGATTTGTATTGAGTTTGATCCAAGGGATTCATATGCTTTAAATATATCTAATACCCATTCAAGGAGTCAAAAATATTTAGTAATTAAGCACAAAAAATTATTTGAAAGGTGTTCATACACCACAAATCCCCTAAGAGACTATGACGGTTTTACCCTTTGATTTGTATTGAGTTTGATCCAAGGGCTTCACATGCTTTAAATATATCTAATACCTATTCAAGGAGTCAATAATATTTATTATTATTCCACAAACAATGATTTTAAAGGTGTTCTTACATTATAAATCCCCTAAGAGACAATGACTATTTTACGCTTTGATTTGAATTGAGTTTTATCCAATGGCATCATTTGCTTTAAATATATCTACTACCTATTCAACGACTCAATAATATTTTGTAATTATTCGCAAAAAAAAGATTTGAAGGGTGTCCTTAGACCACAAATCGCCTAGGAGACTATGACAGTTTTACCCTTTGAAAGAACTTCGATCCAAGTGCTTCATATGATTGAAATATATCTAATACCTATTCAAAGAGTCAAAAATATTTGGTAATTATTCACAACAAAATGATTTTAAAGGTGGTCCTTCACAAAAAATTGCCCAAGAGACTATGTCAGTTTTACCCTTTGATTTGAATTGAGTTTGATACAAGGGCTTCATATGATATAAATATATCTAATACCTATTCAAGGAGTAAAAAATATTTGGTAATTAAGCTCAAAAAAAAATTTGACAGGTGTTTATACACCACAAATCCCCAAAGAGACTATGACGGTGTTACCCTTTGATTTGTATTGAGTTTAATCCATGGGCTTTATATGCTTTAAATATATGTAATACCTATTCAAGGAGTCAAAAATATTTTATATGATTCCACAACAAATGATGGGAAAGGTGTTCTTACACCACAAAACCCCTAAGAGACTATGACAGTTTTACCCTTTGATTTGAATTGAGTGTTATCCAAGGGCTTTATATGCTTTAAATATATCTAATACCTATTCAAGGACTCAAAAATATTTGGTGATTATTCACAAAAAAAAGATTTGAAGGATTTCCATAGACCACAAATCGCCTAAGAGACTATGACGGTTTTACCCTTTGATTTGTATTGAGTTAGATCCATGGGCTTCATATGATTTAAATATATCTAATACCTATTCAATGAGTCAAAAATATTTGGTAATTAAGCAAAAAAAATGATTTGAAAGGTGTTCATACACCACAAATCCCCTAAGAGACTATGACGGTTTTACACTTTGATTTGTATTGAGTTTGATCCAAGGGCTTCATATGCTTTAAATATATCAAATACCTATTCAAGGAATCAAAATATTTTTTATTATTCCACAGCTAATGATTTTAAAGGTGTTCTTACACCACAAATAGCCTAAGAGACTATGACGGTTTTACCCTTTAATTTGAATTGAGTGTTATCCAAGGGCTTTATATGCATTAAATATATCTAATACCTATTCAAGGTCTCAAAAATATTTGGTAATTATTCACAAAAAAAAGATTTGAAGGGTGTCCATAGACCACAATCGCCTAGGAGACTATGATGGTTTTACGCTTTGAAAGAATTGTGATCCAAGTGCTTCATATGATTAAATTATATCTAATTCCTATTCAAATAGTCAAAAATAATTGGTAATTATTCACAACAAAATGATTTGAAATGTGGTCCTACACCAAAAGTTGCCTAACAGACTATGAGGGTTTTACCCTTTGATTGGAATTGAGTTTGATCCAAGGGCTTCATATGCTTTAAATATATCTAATACCTATTGAAGGAGTAAAAAATATTTGGTAATTAAGCACAAAAAATGATTTGAAAGGTGTTCATACACCACAAATCCCCTAAGAGACTATGATGGTGTTACACTTTGATTTGAATTGAGTTTGATCAAAGGGCTTCATATGCTTTAAATATATCTAATACCTATTCAGGAATAAAAAATATTTAGTAATTAAGCACAAAAAATGATTTGAAAGGTGTTCATACACCACACGTCCCCTAAGAGACTATGACGGTTTTACCCTTTGATTTGAATTGAGTGTTATCAAAGGGCATCATATGCTTTAAATATATCTAATACCCATTCAAGTACTCAAAAATATTAGGTAATTATTAACAACAAAATGATTTGAAAGGTTTTCATACACCACAAATCGCATAAGAGACTATGACGGTTTTACCCTGTGATTTGTATTGAGTTTGATCAAAGGGCTTCATATGCTTTAAATATATCTAATACCTATTCAAGGACTCAAAAATATTTTGTAATTATCTAAAACAAAATGATTTAAAAGGTTTTCATACACCACAAATCGCTTAAGAAACTATGACGGTTTTACCCTTTGATTTGTATTGAGTTTGATCCAAGGGATTCATATGCTTTAAATATATCTAATACCCATTCAAGGAGTCAAAAGTATTTAGTAATTAAGCACAAAAAATGATTTGAAAGGTGTTCATACACCACAAATCCCCTAAGAGACTATGACGGTTTTACCCTTTGATTTGTATTGAGTTTGATCCAAGGGCTTCACATGCTTTAAATATATCTAATACCTATTCAAGGAGTCAAAAATATTTATTATTATTCCACAAACAATGATTTTAAAAGTGTTCTTACATTATAAATCCCCTAGGAGACTATGACTGTTTTACGCTTTGATTTGAATTGAATGTTATCCAATGGCATCATATGCATTAAATATATCTAATACCTATTCGAGGACTCAAAAATAATTGGTAATTATTCGAAAAAAAAAGATTTGAAGGGTGTCCTTTGACCACAAATCGCCTAGGAGACTATGATGGTTGTACCCTTTGAAAGAATTTCGATCCAAGTGCTTCATATGATTGAAATATATCTAATACCAATTCAAAGAGTCAAAAATATTTGATAATTATTCACAACAAAATGATTTTAAAGGTGGTCCTACACAAAAACTCGCCTAAGAGACTATGACAATTTTACCCTTTGATTTGAATTGAGTTTGATCCAAGGGATTCATATGATATAAATATATCTAACACCTATTCAAGGTGTCAAAAATATTTGGTAATTAAGCTTAAAAAATAATTTGACAGGTGTTTATACACCACAAATCACTAAAGAGACTATGACGGTGTTACCCTTTGATTTGTATTGAGTTTGATCCAAGGGCTTCATATGCTTTAAATATATCTAATACCTATTCAAGGAGTCAAAAATATTTTTTATGATTCCACAACAAATGATGGGAAAGGTGTTCTTACACCCAAATACCCCTAAGAGACTATGACGGTTTTACCCTTTGATTTGAAATGAGTGTTATCCAAGGGCATCATATGCTTTAAATATATATAATACCAATTCAAATACTCAAAAATATTTGGTAATTATTCACAACAAAATGATTTGAAAGGTTTTCATACACCACAAATCGCCTAAGAGACTATGACGGTTTTACCCTTTGATTTGTGTTGAGTTTGATCCAAGGGCTTCATATGCTTTAAATATATCTAATACCTATTCAAGGAGTCAAAAATATTTGGTAATTAAGAAAAAAAAATGATTTGAAAGGTGTTCATACACCACAAATCCCCTACGAGACTATGACGGTTTTACCCTTTAATTTGAATAGAGTGTTATCCGAGGGCTTTATATGCTTTAAATATATCTAATACCTATTCAAGGACTACAAAATATTTGGTAATTATTCACAAAAAAAAGATTTGAAGGGTATCCATAGACCACAAATCGCCAAGTAGACTATGATGGTTTTACACTTTGAAAGAATTTCTATCCAAGTGCTTCATATTATTGAAATATATCTAATGCCTATTCAAAGAGTCAGAAATATTTGGTAAATATTCACAACAAAATGATTTGAAAGGTTGTCCTACCCCAAAAATTACCTAAGAGACGATGACGGTTTTACCCTTTGATTTGAATTGACTTTGATCCAAGGGCTTCATATGCTTTAAATATATCTAATACCTATTCAAGGAGTAAAAAAATTTGGTAATTAAGCACAAAAAATGATTTGACATGTGTTCAAACACCACAAATCCCCTAAGAGACTATGACGGTGTTACCCTTTACTTTGTATTGAGTTTGATCTTAGGTCTTCATATGCTTTAAATATATCTAATACCTATTCAAGGAGTCAAAAATATTTTTTATTATTCCACAACTAATGATTTTAAAGGTGTTCTTACACCACAAATAGCCTAAGAGACTATGACGGTTTTACCCTTTGATTTGAATTGAGTGTTATGATATGATTTTTGGGCTCAAAGATTGTTACTTTAGAGGGTTTTAGAGTGAGTGAGGGTTATAGGACTTAAAGGAACGATTTTTATGGGATATTTAGCTAAAGAGAGTGATGGTTGTGTAGTTTAGAGAGTAACAAATAGGGATAGTAACCTTTGAATCTCGGTTCAAAGGGGTAGAAGATCGATCTCAGTCTTTCTTCAATGCTAAACAAGCAAGGTACTCAACCTTAAATCATAAGTACAAACTCATGAAATTTTAATACTTCAAAATCTGATTTTATTAATGCTAATCGGTCCTATATATACTAGGCTAACCCTAGCACAATTAGGAATCCAAAAACCTATCTAGAAAGCATTTAAAACTAATCCCTAGAATTTAGGAAAAGATATCCTAAAGATAAGGAAGATAATCTAATAAGATAGGATATAGATTTTCGGCTCTCCTATCTTATTTCACACGCCAAGATCAACCTTATCCCTTAGCTAATCTAATCTTGTCTTTAAGGGATTACAACTCAACTAGACTTAAACATAACCGAAATTACATCACATATTTTCGGTCATATAACAGAAAATAATATGCTGAATAAAAGTCTAAATTAAATTAACTAAAGTCTAAAATAAATTAATCTAAGACTCTATAGACTAAGCCAAAAATAGGAAAAACCCTTTCAAGTGAAAGGTAAAAACCTATAGGCAAAACTATACTATGGAAATACATCATTCTCCCCCTCTTAAAAGCACACTTGTCCTCAAGTGTCTTCAAAACAAGGAACTAAATCTGCGGAAGTCATGGTAGCACACACACCATTCCCAAGCAGGACCGTGAATGTCTCATAGCCTAGCTTGTCCACCACTTCAAAAGGTCCTTCATCTAAAGGTTCGTCATTCTTGTGATTAACATAGAGTTTTTGAGCAGCAAGGGACAACCAAACTCTATCCCCCACAACCAGATTAGAGCCTTTTCGCATATGCACCACTTGATTTCGTCTCTCCTTCTTTGTAGATGTACTTTCAAGCAATTCTTGATGACAAGAACTCAAACAAACATGAGCAGCCACATGTGTGTCTTGAACTGTCGCCATTTTGGGTGGTAAGGATTGAAGAGCTAGCCGTTTGGATCCCATTAGGACTGAATAGACATTGCTCTTGCCATTGTGTATCACCTCTCTATCAAACTGCCATGGGCGACCAAGTAAGAGAGAACAAGCAGTCATAGGAATAGCATCACACCACAATTGGTCCATGTATTCACCTACACGAAACCCTACAAGTGCTTGTTGCTTTACCCACACACCACCATCATCATTCAACCAACTCAATTTATAAGGGGAGGGGTGTTTTCTTGTAGGCAGTTTTAAGTTATTAACTAATGTTAAAGCACAAGCAGTCGTACAAGAACCACTATCAATAATAAAAGAGCAAAGAGTACCACCAATTAAGCACTTAGAGTGAAAAAGATTAGACCTTTGCACATCCTCTTGCACCTCGTGAGTTGATGAGAGTAAAGAACGTCGCAAGATCATGGTTTTTGGTGCTTGTTCTGGTCCATAAACTATTTGAGAGTCCCAAAATGATGAATCAAACGCATCATTGGACGGTTCTAGAAGGTCTTTGGACCTTATTTCTTCCTCATGTTGCGTCAAGAACAAGTAGTAGTCTTCCCTAGACACCAGAATTTTGTTAGGGCATTGTTTGGCGACATGTCCTAGGCCTTGGCACTTGAAACAAACTATATGCCTCATCTTCTGCTGGCCTTGATTCAAACGGCCTTGTTTGCGTTGGAGATCAGCTGCAACCTTGTCCTCCTTGTCTTTATCAGTAAGCACATGATCCGTAGGTTGATGGGAAGAAGAGGGTTCGGTTTTGGGGTAAAAACCACAAAAGGGACCAGATTTTTGTTCGTGTCTTTGCCGCTCTAATTTGCAAGCGAGGTTACAAACATCATCAAATGAAGTAAGGGGTTGTAATTCAACTTGGAATCTGATGGAAGAGTGCATCCCTAAAATAAATTTTGCTATTTTTTGTTCCTCCTCATCCTTACAATCACACCCCTATGTATAATCTTTCGAATTCTTTAACGTAATTCTCAACAGTCATGTGGTCTTGTTTTACAGAATTCAACTTTAAAAATAAATCTTGCTTATAAGAGCGTGGCACAAACTTCTTTTTCATCTTAAGTTTTAAATCAGTCCAAGTGGAGATCGTTGCTTTACCTTCTCGTTCACGTTGGGCTTGCATGGAATCATACCATAGGGAAGCATGTCGTGTGAGTCTGAGGATGGCATAAGAAAACCTCCGTGAGTCATCCAGATTTTTATGCTAGAATAGGCGAGTCATGCGCCTCTCCCAATCAAGGTAGGTCTCGGGGTCAAGATCGCCATCAAATGAGGGTAGGTCAACAAGGCGAATGTCCTACTCTTGCGGCTTCTTAGATGCCTTAATAGCACCAAGTTCGTGATGTAATTGCACAAGATGTATACCATATTGATGGTTCTTCTCTTCAGTGACGAGCAATCTAGCAAGTAGGTCCTCAATCTTCGTTGCTTCGTCGTTGTTGGGCATGGTCGAAAAGCAGCAGCAGCCACTCCAATTGATATGATTTTTGGGCTCAAAGATTGTTACTTTAGAGGGTTTTAGAGTGAGTGAGGGTTATAGGACTTAAAGGAACGATTTTTATGGGATATTTAGCTAAAGAGAGTGATGGTTGTGTAGTTTAGAGAGTAACAAATAGGGATAGTAACCTTTGAATCTCGGTTCAAAGGGGTAGAAGATCGATCTCAGTCTTTCTTCAATGCTAAACAAGCAAGGTACTCAACCTTAAATCATAAGTACAAACTCATGAAATATTAATACTACAAAATCTGATTTTATTAATGCTAATCGGTCCTATATATACTAGGCTAACCCTAGCACAATTAGGAATCCAAAAACCTATCTAGAAAGCATTTAAAACTAATCCCGAGAATTTAGGAAAAGATATCCTAAAGATAAGGAAGATAATCTAATAAGATATGATAGAGATTTTCGGCTCTCCTATCTTATTTCACACTCCTAGATCAACCTTATCCCTTAGCTAATCTAATCTTGTCTTTAAGGGATTACAACTCAACTAGACTTAAACATAACCGAAATTACATCACATATTTTCGGCCATATAACAGAAAATAATATGCTGAATAAAAGTCTAAATTAATTTAACTAAAGTCTAAAATAAATTAATCTAAGACTCTATAGAGTAAGCCAAAAATAGGAAAAACCCTTTCAAGTGAAAGGTAAAAACCTATAGGCAAAACTATACTATGGAAATACATCATGTTATCCAAGGGCTTTATATCCTTTAAATATATCTTATAGCTATTCAAGGACTCAAAAATATTTGGTAATTATTCATAAAATAAAGATTTGAAGGGTGTCCATAGACCACAATCGCCTAGGAGACTATGATGGTTTTACGCTTTGAAAGAATTTTGATCCAAGTGCTTCATATCATTAAAATATATCTAATGCCTTTTCAAAGAGTCAAAAATAATTGGTAATTAAGCACAACAAAATGATTTGAAATGTGGTCCTACACCAAAAATTGCCTAACAGACTATGACGGTTTTACCCTTTGATTTGAATTGAGTTTGATCCAAGGGCTTCATATGCTATAAATTTATCTAATACATATTCAAGGAGTCAAAAATATTTGGTAATTAAGCACAAAAAATGATTTGACAGGTGTTCATACACCATAAATCCCCTAAGAGACTATGATGGTGTTACCCTTTGATTTGAATTAAGTTTGATCCAAGGGCTTCGTATGCTTTAAATATATCTAATACCTATTCAATAAGTCAAAAATATTTTGTAATTAAGCACAAAAAATAATTTGAAAGGTGTTCATACACCACAAATCCCTTAAGAGATTATAACAGTTTGACCCTTTGATTTGTACTAAGTTTGATCCAAGGACTTCATAAGCTTTAAATATATCTAATACCTATTCAGGAGTCAAAAATATTTGGTAATTAAGCACAAAAAATGATTTGAAAGGTGTTTATACACCACACGTCCCCTAAGAGACTATGACGGTTTTACACTTTGATTTGTATTGAGTTTGATCCATGTCTTCATATGCTTTAAATATCTCTAATACCTATTCAGGGATTCAAAAATATTTTTTATTATTCCACAAACAATGATTTTAAAGGTGTTCTTACATTATAAATCCCCTACGAGACTATGACTGTTTTACGCTTTGATTTGAATTGAATGTTATCCAATGGCATCATATGCTTTAAATATATCTAATACCTATTCAAGGACTCAAAAATATTTGGAAATTATCTAAAACAAAATGATTTAAAAGGTTTTCATACACCACAAATTGCCTAAGAAACTATGACGATATTACCCTTTGATTTGTATTGAGTTTGATCCAAGGGATTCATATGCTTTAAATATATCTAATACCCATTCAAGGACTCAAAAATATTTAGTAATTAAGCACAAAAAATGATTTGAAAGGTGTTCATACACCACAAATCCCCTAACAGACTCTGACGGTTTTACCCTTTGATTTGTACTGAGTTTGATCCAAGGGCTTCATATGCTTTAAATATATCTAATACCTATTCAAGGATTCAAAAATATTTATTATTATTCCACAAACAATGATTGTAAAGGTGTTCTTACATTATAAATCCCCTAGGAGACTATGACTGTTTTATACTTTGATTTAAATTGAGTGTTATCCAATGGAATTATATGCTTTAAATATATCTAATACCTATTCAAGGACTCAAAAATCTTTGGTAATTATTCACAAAAAAAAGATTTGAAGGGTGTCCTGAGACCACAAATCGCCTAGGAGACTATGACGGTTTTACCCTTTGATAGAATTTCGATCCAAGTGCTTCATATGATTGAAATATATCTAATACCTATTCAAAGAGTAAAAAATATTTGGTAATTATTCACAACAAAATCATTTTAAAGGTGGTCCTACACAAAAAATCGCCTAAGAGACTATGACGGTTTTACCCTTTGATTTGAATTGAGTTTGATCCAAGGGCTTCATATGATATAAATATATCTAATACCTATTCATGGAGTCAAAAATATTTGGTAATTAAGCTCAAAAAATAATTTGACAGGTGTTCATACACCACAAATCCCCAAAGAGACTATGACGGTGTTACCCTTTGATTTGTATTGAGTTTGATCCAAGGGCTTCATATGCTTTAAATATATCTAATACCTATTCAAGGATTCAAAAATATTTTTTATGATTCCACAACAAATGATGGGAAAGGTGTTCTTACACCACAAATCCCCTAAGAGACTATGACGGTTTTACCCTTTGATTTGAATTGAGTGTTATACAAGGGCATCATATGCTTTAAATATATCTAATACCCATTCAAGTACTCAAAAATATTTGGTAATTATTAACAACAAAATGATTTGAAAGGTTTTCATACACCACAAATCGCATAAGAGAATATGACGGTTTTACCCTGTGATTTGTATTGAGTTTGATCCAAGGGCTTCATATGCTTTAAATATATCTAATACCTATTCAAGGAGTCAAAAATATTTGGTAATTAAGCAAAAAAAATGATTTGAAAGGTGTTCATACACCACAAATCCCCAAAGAGACTATGACGGTGTTATCCTTTGATTTATATTGAGCTTGATCCAAGGGCTTCATATGCTTTAAATATATCAAATACCTATTCAAGGAGTCAAAATATTTTTTATTATTCCACAACTAATGATTTTAAAGGTGTTCTTACACCACAAATAGCCTTAGAGACTATGACGGTTTTACCCTTTGATTTGAATTGAGTGTTATCCAAAGGCTTTATATGCATAAAATATATCTAATACCTATTCAAGGACTCAAAAATATTTGGTAATTATTCACAAAAAAAAAGATTTGAAGGGTGTCCATAGACCACAAATCGCTTAGGAGACTATGATGGTTTTACGCTTTGAAAGAATTTCGATCCAAGTGCTTCATATGATTGAAATATATCTAATGCCTATTCAAAGAGTCAGAAATATTTGGAAATTATTCACAACAAAATGATTTGAAAGGTTGTCCTACCCCACAAAGTTCCTAAGAGACGATGACGGTTTTACCCTTTGATTTGAATTGAGTTTGATCCAAGGGCTTCATATGCTTTAAATTTATCTAATACCTATTCAAGGAGTCAAAAATATTTGGTAATTAAGCACAAAAAATGATTTGACAAATGTTCATACACCACAAATCCCCTAATAGACTATGACGGTGTTACGCTTTGATTTGTATTGAGTTTGATCCAAGGTCTTCATTTGCTTTAAATATATCTAATACCTATTCAAGGAGTCAAAAATATTTTTTATTATTCCACAACTAACGATTTTAAAGGTGTTCTTAAAACACAAATAGCCTAAGAGACTATGACGGTTTTACCCTTTGATTTTAATTGAGTGTTATCCAAGGGCTTTATATCCTTTAAATATATCTAATACCTATTCAAGGACTCAAAAATATTTGGTAATTATTCACAAAAAAAAGATTTGAAGGGTGTCCATAAACCACAAATCGCCTAGGAGACAATGATGGTTTTACGCTTTGAAAGAATTTATATCCAAGTGCTTCAGATCATTAAAATATATCTAATGCCTATTCAAAGAGTCAAAAATCCTTGGTAATTAAGCACCACAAAATGATTTGAAACGTGGTCCTACACCAAAAATTGCCTAACAGACTATGACGGTTTTACCCTTTGATCGGAGTTGAGTTTGATCCAAGGGCTTCATATGCTTTAAATATATCTAATACCTATTCAAGGAGTCAAAAATATTTCGTAATTAAGCACAAAAAATGATTTGACAGGTGTTCATACACCACAAATTTGAATTGAGTTTGTTCCATCGGCTTCGTATGCTTTAAATATATCTAATACCTATTCAAGAAGTCAAAAATATTTTGTAATTAAGCACAAAAAATAATTTGAAAGGTGTTCATACACCACAAATCCCTTAAGAGAGTATAACGGTTTGACCCTTTGATTTGTATTGAGTTTGATCCAAGGGCTTCATAAGCTTTAAATATATCTAATACCTATTCAGGAGTCAAAAATATTTGGTAATTAAGCACAAAAAATGATTTTAAAGGTGTTCATACACCACACGTCCCCTATGAGACTATGACGGTTTTACCCTTTGATTTGTATTGAGTTTGATCCAAGGGCTTCATATGCTTTAAATATGTCTAATACCTATTCAGGGATTCAAAAATATTTTTATTATTCCACAAACAATGATTTTAAAGGGGTTCTTACATTATAAATCCCCTAGGAGACTATGATTGTTTTACGCTTTGATTTGAATTGAGTGTTATCCAATGGCATCATATGCTTTAAATATATCTAATACCTATTCAAGGACTCAAAAATATTTGGTAATTATCTAAAACAAAATGATTTAAAAGGTTTTCGTACACCACAAATCGCCTAAGAAACTACGACGATTTTACCCTTTGATTTGTATTGAGTTTGATCCAAGGGATTCATATGCTTTAAATATATCTAATATCCATTCAAGGAGTCAAAAATTTATAGTAATTAAGCACAAAAAATGATTTGAAAGGTGTTCATACACCACAAATCCCCTAAGAGACTATGACGGTTTTACCCTTTGATTTGTATTGAGTTTGATCCATGGGCTTCATATGGTTTAAATATATGAAATACCTATTCAAGGAGTCAAAATATTTTTTATTATTCCACAACTAATGATTTTAAAGGTGTTCTTACACCACAAATAACCTAAGAGTCTATGACGGTTTTACCCTTTGATTTGAATTGACTGTTATCCAAGGGCTTTATATGCATTAAATATATCTAATACCTATTCAAGGACTCAAAAATCTTTGGTAATTATTCACAAAAAAAAGATTTGAAGGGTGTCCTGAGACCACAAATCGCCTAGGAGACTATGACGGTTTTACCCTTTGATAGAATTTCGATCCAAGTGCTTCATATGATTGAAATATATCTAATACCTATTCAAAGAGTAAAAAATATTTGGTAATTATTCACAACAAAATCATTTTAAAGGTGGTCCTACACAAAAAATCGCCTAAGAGACTATGACGGTTTTACCCTTTGATTTGAATTGAGTTTGATCCAAGGGCTTCATATGATATAAATATATCTAATACCTATTCATGGAGTCAAAAATATTTGGTAATTAAGCTCAAAAAATAATTTGACAGGTGTTCATACACCACAAATCCCCAAAGAGACTATGACGGTGTTACCCTTTGATTTGTATTGAGTTTGATCCAAGGGCTTCATATGCTTTAAATATATCTAATACCTATTCAAGGATTCAAAAATATTTTTTATGATTCCACAACAAATGATGGGAAAGGTGTTCTTACACCACAAATCCCCTAAGAGACTATGACGGTTTTACCCTTTGATTTGAATTGAGTGTTATACAAGGGCATCATATGCTTTAAATATATCTAATACCCATTCAAGTACTCAAAAATATTTGGTAATTATTAACAACAAAATGATTTGAAAGGTTTTCATACACCACAAATCGCATAAGAGAATATGACGGTTTTACCCTGTGATTTGTATTGAGTTTGATCCAAGGGCTTCATATGCTTTAAATATATCTAATACCTATTCAAGGAGTCAAAAATATTTGGTAATTAAGCAAAAAAATGATTTGAAAGGTGTTCATACACCACAAATCCCCAAAGAGACTATGACGGTGTTACCCTTTGATTTATATTGAGCTTGATCCAAGGGCTTCATATGCTTTAAATATATCAAGTACCTATTCAAGGAGTCAAAATATTTTTTATTATTCCACAACTAATGATTTTAAAGGTGTTCTTACACCACAAATAGCCTAAGAGACTATGACGGTTTTACCCTTTGATTTGAATTGAGTGTTATCCAAAGGCTTTATATGCATAAAATATATCTAATACCTATTCAAGGACTCAAAAATATTTGGTAATTATTCACAAAAAAAAGATTTGAAGGGTGTCCATAGACCACAAATCGCCTAGGAGACTATGATGGTTTTACGCTTTGAAAGAATTTCGATCCAAGTGCTTCATATGATTGAAATATATCTAATGCCTATTCAAAGAGTCAGAAATATTTGAAAATTATTCACAACAAAATGATTTGAAAGGTTGTCCTACCCCACAAAGTTCCTAAGAGACGATGACGGTTTTACCCTTTGATTTGAATTGAGTTTGATCCAAGGGCTTCATATGCTTTAAATTTATCTAATACCTATTCAAGGAGTCAAAAATATTTGGTAATTAAGCACAAAAAATGATTTGACAAATGTTCATACACCACAAATCCCCTAATAGACTATGACGGTGTTACGCTTTGATTTGTATTGAGTTTGATCCAAGGTCTTCATTTGCTTTAAATATATCTAATACCTATTCAAGGAGTCAAAAATATTTTTTATTATTCCACAACTAACGATTTTAAAGGTGTTCTTAAAACACAAATAGCCTAAGAGACTATGACGGTTTTACCCTTTGATTTGTATTGAGTTTGATCCAAGGGCTTCATATGCTTTAAATATATAAAATACCTATTCAAGGAGTCAAAATATTTTTTATTATTCCACAACTAATGATTTTAAAGGTGTTCTTACACACCAAATAACCTAAGAGTCTATGACGGTTTTACCCTTTGATTTGAATTGACTGTTATCCAAGGGCTTTATATGCATTAAATATATCTAATACCTATTCAAGGACTCAAAAATCTTTGGTAATTATTCACAAAAAAAAGATTTGAAGGGTGTCCTGAGACCACAAATCGCCTAGGAGACTATGACGGTTTTACCCTTTGATAGAATTTCGATCCAAGTGCTTCATATGATTGAAATATATCTAATACCTATTCAAAGAGTAAAAAATATTTGGTAATTATTCACAACAAAATCATTTTAAAGGTGGTCCTACACAAAAAATCGCCTAAGAGACTATGACGGTTTTACCCTTTGATTTGAATTGAGTTTGATCCAAGGGCTTCATATGATATAAATATATCTAATACCTATTCATGGAGTCAAAAATATTTGGTAATTAAGCTCAAAAAATAATTTGACAGGTGTTCATACACCACAAATCCCCAAAGAGACTATGACGGTGTTACCCTTTGATTTGTATTGAGTTTGATCCAAGGGCTTCATATGCTTTAAATATATCTAATACCTATTCAAGGATTCAAAAATATTTTTTATGATTCCACAACAAATGATGGGAAAGGTGTTCTTACACCACAAATCCCCTAAGAGACTATGACGGTTTTACCCTTTGATTTGAATTGAGTGTTATACAAGGGCATCATATGCTTTAAATATATCTAATACCCATTCAAGTACTCAAAAATATTTGGTAATTATTAACAACAAAATGATTTGAAAGGTTTTCATACACCACAAATCGCATAAGAGAATATGACGGTTTTACCCTGTGATTTGTATTGAGTTTGATCCAAGGGCTTCATATGCTTTAAATATATCTAATACCTATTCAAGGAGTCAAAAATATTTGGTAATTAAGCAAAAAAATGATTTGAAAGGTGTTCATACACCACAAATCCCCAAAGAGACTATGACGGTGTTACCCTTTGATTTATATTGAGCTTGATCCAAGGGCTTCATATGCTTTAAATATATCAAATACCTATTCAAGGAGTCAAATTTTTTATTCCACAACTAATGATTTTAAAGGTGTTCTTACACCACAAATAGCCTAAGAGACTATGACGGTTTTACCCTTTGATTTGAATTGAGTGTTATCCAAAGGCTTTATATGCATAAAATATATCTAATACCTATTCAAGGACTCAAAAATATTTGGTAATTATTCACAAAAAAAAGATTTGAAGGGTGTCCATAGACCACAAATCGCCTAGGAGACTATAATGGTTTTACGCTTTGAAAGAATTTCGATCCAAGTGCTTCATATGATTGAAATATATCTAATGCCTATTCAAAGAGTCAGAAATATTTGGAAATTATTCACAACAAAATGATTTGAAAGGTTGTCCTACCCCACAAAGTTCCTAAGAGACGATGACGGTTTTACCCTTTGATTTGAATTGAGTTTGATCCAAGGGCTTCATATGCTTTAAATTTAT
The DNA here is from genome assembly GCA_947645195.1 of Patellifolia procumbens. NCBI lineage: Eukaryota > Viridiplantae > Streptophyta > Magnoliopsida > Caryophyllales > Amaranthaceae > Patellifolia > Patellifolia procumbens. The sequence goes on along the minus strand of CANSGD010001436.1, from coordinate 50,296 downwards.
CTAATACCTATTCAAGGAGTCAAAAATATTTGGTAATTAAGCACAAAAAATGATTTGACAAATGTTCATACACCACAAATCCCCTAATAGACTATGACGGTGTTACGCTTTGATTTGTATTGAGTTTGATCCAAGGTCTTCATTTGCTTTAAATATATCTAATACCTATTCAAGGAGTAAAAAATATTTTTTATTTTTCCACAACTAACGATTTTAAAGGTGTTCTTAAAACACAAATAGCCTAAGAGACTATGACGGTTTTACCCTTTGATTTTAATTGAGTGTTATCCAAGGGCTTTATATCCTTTAAATATATCTAATACCTATTCAAGGACTCAAAAATATTTGGTAATTATTCACAAAAAAAAGATTTGAAGGGTGTCCATAGACCACAAATCGCCTAGGAGACAATGATGGTTTTACGCTTTGAAAGAATTTATATCCAAGTGCTTCAGATCATTAAAATATATCTAATGCCTATTCAAAGAGTCAAAAATACTTGGTAATTAAGCACCACAAAATGATTTCAAATGTGGTCCTACACCAAAAATTGCCTAACAGACTATGACGGTTTTACCCTTTGATCGGAGTTGAGTTTGATCCAAGGGCTTCATATGCTTTAAATATATCTAATTTCTATTCAAGGAGTCAAAAATATTTGGTAATTAAGCACAAAAAATGATTTGACAGGTGTTCATACACCACAAATTTGAATTGAGTTTGATCCAAGGGCTTCGTATGCTTTAAATATATCTAATACCTATTCAAGAAGTCAAAAATATTTTGTAATTAAGCACAAAAAATAATTTGAAAGGTGTTCATACACCACAAATCCCCTAAGAGAGTATAATGGTTTGAGCCTTTGATTTGTATTGAGTTTGATCCAAGGGCTTCATAAGATTTAAACATATCTAATACCTATTCAAGGAGTCAAAAATATTTAGTAATTAAGCACAAAAAATGATTTGAAAGGTGTTCATACACCACACATCCCCTAAGAGACTATGACGGTTTTACCCTTTGATTTGTATTGAGTTTGATCCAAGGGCTTCATACGATTTAAATATATCTAATACCTATTCAAGGACTCAAAAATATTTGGTAATTATTCAAAACAAAATTATTTGGAAGGTTTTCATACACCACAAATCGCCTCGGAAACTATAACGGTTTTACCCTTTGATTTGTATTGAGTTTGATTCAAGGGATTCATATGCTTTAAATATATCTAATACCCATTCAAGGAGTCAAAAATATTTGGTAATTAAGCACAAAAAATAATTTGAAAGGTGTTCATACACCACAAGTCCCCTAAGAGACTATGACGGTTTTACCCTTTGATTTATATTGAGTTTGCTCCAAGGGCTTCATATGCATTAAATATATCTAATACCTATTCAAGGAGTCAAAAATATTTTTTATTATTCCACAAATAATGATTTTAGAGGTGTTCTTACACTATAAATCCCCTAGGAGACTATGACGGTTTTACCATTTGATTTGAATTGAGTGTTATCCAAGGGCATCATATGCTTTAGATATATATAATACCTATTCAAGGACTCAAAAATATTTGGTAATTATTCACAAAAAAAAAGATTTGACGGGTGTCCTTAGACCACAAATCGCCAAGGAGACTATGACGGTTTTACCCTTTGAAAGAATTTCGATCCAAGTGCTTCATATGATTGAAATATATCTATTACCTATTCAAAGACTCAAAAATATTTTGTAATTATTCACAACAAAATGATTTTAAAGGTGGTCCTATACCAAAAATCGACTAAGAGACTATGACGTTTTTACCCTTTGATTTGAATTGAGTTTGATCCAAGGGCTTCATATGATATAAATATATCTAATACCTATTCATGGAGTAAAAAATATTTGGTAATTAAGCTCCAAAAAAAATTTGACAGGTGTTCATACACCAAAAATCCCCTAAGAGACTTTGACGGTTTTACCCTTTGATTTGTATTGAGTTTGATCCAAGGGCTTCATATGATTTAAATATATCTAATACCTATTCAAGGAGTAAAAAATATTTTTTATCATTCCACAAACAATGATTTTAAAGGTGTTCTTACACTACAAATCCCCTAGGAGACTATGACGGTTTTACCCTTTAATTTGAATTGAGTGTTATCAGAGGGCATCATATGCTTTAAATATATCTAATACCTATTCAAGGAATCAAAAATATTTGGTAATTATTCACAAAAAAAAAAGATTTGAAGGGTGTCCTTAGACCACAAATCGCCTAGGAGACTACGACGGTTTTACACTTTGAAAGAATTTCGATCCAAGTGCTTCATATGATTGAAATATATCTAATACCTATTCAAAGAGTCAAAAATATTTGATAATTATTAACAACAAAATGATTTTAAAGGTGGTCCTACACAAAAAATCGCCTAAGAGACTATGACGGTTTTACCCTTTGATTTGAATTGAGTTTGATCCAAGGGCTTCATATGATATAAATATATCTAATACCTACTCAAGGAGTCAAAAATATTTGGTAATTAAGCTCAAAAAATAATTTGACAGGTGTTCATACACCACAAATCCCCAAAGAGATTATGACAGTGTTACCCTTTGATTTGTATTGAGTTTGATCCAAGGAATTCATATGCTTTAAATATATCTAATACCTATTCAAGGAGTCAAAAATATTTTTTATGATTCCACAACAAATGATGGGAAAGGTGTTCTTACACCACAAATCCCCTAAGAGACTATGACGGTTTTACCCTTTGATTTGAATTGAGTGTTATCCAAGGGCATCATATGATTTAAATATATCTAATACCCATTCAAGTACTCAAAAATTTTTGGTAATTATTCACAACAAAATGATTTGAAAGGTTTTCGTACACCTCAAATCGCCTAAGAGACTATGACGGTTTTACCCTTTGATTTGTATTGAGTTTGATCCTAGGGATTCGTATGCTTTAAATATATCTAATACCTATTCAAGGAGTTAAAAATATTTGGTAATTAAGCAAAAAAAATGATTTGAAAGGTTTTCATACACCACAAATCCCCTTAGAGACTATGACGGTTTTACCCTTTGATTTGTATTGAGTTTGATCCAAGGGATTCATATGCTTTAAATATATCTAATACCCATTCAAGGAGTCAAAAATTTTTGGTAATTAAGCAAAAAAAATGATTTGAAAGGTGGTTCATACACAACAAATCCCCTAAGAGACTATGACGGTTTTACCCTTTGATTTGTATTGAGTTTGATCCAAGGGCTTCATATGCTTTAAATATATAAAATACCTATTCAAGGAGTCAAAATATTTTTTATTATTCCACATCTAATGATTTTAAAGGTGTTCTTACACCACAAATAGCCTAAGAGACTATGACGGTTTTACCCTTTAATTTGAATTGAGTGTTATCCAAGGGCATCATATGCTTTAAAAATATCTAAAACCTATTCAAGTACTCAGAAATATTTGGTAATTATTCACAAAAAAAAAAAGATTTGAAAGGTGTCCATAGACAACAAATCGCCTAGGAGACTATGATGGTTTTACACTTTGAAAGAATTTTGATCCAAGTGCTTCATATGATTAAAATATATCTAATTCCTATTCAAAGAGTCAAAAATACTTGGTAATTATTCACAACAAAATGATTTAAAATGTGGACCTACACCAAAAATTTCCTAACAGACTATGACGGTTTTACCCTTTGATTGGAATTGAGTTTGATCCAAGGGCTTCATATGCTTTAAATATATCTAATACCTATTCAAGGAGTCAAAAATATTTGGTAATTAAGCTACAAATATGATTTGACAGGTGTTCATACACCACAAATCCCCTAAGAGACTATGATGGTGTTACCCTTTGATTTGAATTGAGTTTGATCCAAGGGCTTCGTATGCTTTAAATATATCTAATACCTATTCAAGAAGTCAAAAATATTTTGTAATTAAGCACAAAAAATAATTTGAAAGGTGTTCATACACCACAAATCCCCTAAGAGAGTATAACGATTTTAGCCTTTGATTTGTATTGAGTTTGATCCAAGGGCTTCATAAGATTTAAACATATCTAATACCTATTGAAGGAGTCAAAAATATTTGGTAATTAAGCACAAAAAATGATTTGAAAGGTGTTCATACACCACACGTCCCATAAGAGACTATGACGGTTTTACCCTTTGATTTGTATTGAGTTTGATCCAAGGGCTTCAGATGATTTAAATATATCTAATACCTATTCAAGGACTCAAATATATTTGGTAATTATTCAAAACAAAATTATTTGGAAGGTTTTCATACACCACAAATCGCCTATGAAACTATGACGGTTTTACCCTTTGATTTGTATTGAGTTTGATCCAAGGGATTCATATGCTTTAAATATATCTAATACCCATTCAAGGAGTCAAAAATATTTGGTAATTAAGCACAAAAAATAATTTGAAAGGTGTTCATACACCACAAGTCCCCTAAGAGACTAGGACGGTTTTACCCTTTGATTTATATTGAGTTTTCTCCAAGGGCTTCATATGCATTAAATATATCTAATACCTATTCAAGGAGTCAAAAATATTTTTTATTATTCCACAAATAATGATTTTAGAGGTGTTCTTACACTATAAATCCCCTAGGAGACTATGACGGTTTTACCATTTGATTTGAATTGAGTGTTATCCAAGGGCATCATATGCTTTAGATATATCTAATACCTATTCAAAGACTCAAAAATATTTGGTAATTATTCACAAAAAAAAAGATTTGACGGGTGTCCTTAGACCACAAATCGCCTAGGAGACTATGACGGTTTTACACTTTGAAAGAATTTCGATCCAAGTGCTTCATATGATTGAAATATATCTAATACCTATTCAAATAGTCAAAAATATTTGATAATTATTATCAACAAAATGATTTTAAAGGTGGTCCTACACAAAAAATCGCCTAAGAGATTATGACGGTTTTACCCTTTGATTTGAATTGAGTTTGATCCAAGGGCTTCATATGATATAAATATATCTAATACCTACTCAAGGAGTCAAAAATATTTGGTAATTAAGCTCAAAAAATAATTTGACAGGTGTTCATACACCACAAATCCCCAAAGAGATTATGACGGTGTTACCCTTTGATTTGTATTGAGTTTGATCCAAGGGATTCATATGCTTTAAATATATCTAATACCTATTCAAGGAGTCAAAAATATTTTTTATGATTCCACAACAAATGATGGGAAAGGTGTTCTTACACCACAAATCCCCTAAGAGACTATGACGGTTTTACCCTTTGATTTGAATTGAGTGTTATCCAAGGGCATCATATGCTTTAAATATATCTAATACCCATTCAAGTACTCAAAAATTTTTGGTAATTATTCACAACAAAATGATTTGAAAGGTTTTCGTACACCTCAAATCGCCTAAGAGACTATGACGGTTTTACCCTTTGATTTGTATTGAGTTTGATCCTAGGGATTCGTATTCTTTAAATATATCTAATACCAATTCAAGGAGTTAAAAATATTTGGTAATTAAGCAAAAAAAATGATTTGAAAGATGTTCATACACCACAAATCCCCTAAGAGACTATGACGGTTTTACCCTTTGATTTGTATTGAGTTTGATCCAAGGGATTCATATGCTTTAAATATATCTAATACCCATTCAAGGAGTCAAAAATTGTTGGTAATTAAGCACAAAAAATGATTTGAAAGGTGGTTCATACACTACAAATCCCCTAAGAGACTATGACGGTTTTACCCTTTGATTTGTATTGAGTTTGATCCAAGGGCTTCATATGCTTTAAATATATAAAATACCTATTCAAGGAGTCAAAATATTTTTTATTATTCCACAACTAATGATTTTAAAGGTGTTCTTGCACCACAAATAGCCTAAGAGACTATGACGGTTTTACCCTTTGATTTGAATTGAGTGTTATCCAAGGGCTTTATATGCATTAAATATACCTAATATCTATTCAAGGACTCAAAAATATTTGGTAATTATTCACAAAAAAAAGATTTGAAGGGTGTCCATAGACCACAAATTGCCTAAGAGACTATGATGGTTTTACGCTTTGAAAGAATTTCGATCCAAGTGCTTCATATGATTGAAATATATCTAATGCCTATTCAAAGAGTCAGAAATATTTGGTAATTATTCACAACAAAATGATTTGAAAGGTTGTCCTACCCCAAAAATTGCCTAAGAGACGATGACGGTTTTACCCTTTGATTTGAATTGAGTTTGATCCAAGGGCTTCATATGCTTTAAATATATCTTCAAGGAGTCAAAAATATTTGGTAATTAAGTACAAAAAATGATTTGACAAGTGTTCATACACCACAAATCCCCTATGAGACTATGACGGTGTTACCCTTGATTTGTATTGAGTTTGATCCGAGGTCTTCATATGCTTTAAATATATCTAATACCTATTCAAGGAGTCTAAAATATTTTTATTATTCCACAACTAATGATTTTAAAGGTGTTCTTACACCACAAATAGCCTAAGAGACTATAACAGTTTTACCCTTTGATTTGAATTAAGTGTTATCCAAGGGCTTTATATCCTTTAAATATATCTAATACCTATTCAAGGACTAAAAAATATTTGGTAATTATTCACAAAAAAAAGATTTGAAGGGTGTCCATAGACCACAAATCGCCTAGGAGACTATGATGGTTTTACGCATTGAAAGAATTTTGATCCAAGTGCTTCATATGATTAAAATATATCTAATGCCTATTCAAAGAGTCAAAAATAATTGGTAATTATTCACAACAAAATGATTTGAAATGTTGTCCTACACCAAAAATTGCCTAACAGACTATGACGGTCTTACCCTTTGATTGGAATTGAGTTTGATCCAAGGGCTTCATATGCTTTAAATATATCTAATACCTATTCAAGGAGTCAAAAATATTTGGTAATTAAGCACCAAAATGATTTGACAGGTGTTCATACACCACAAATCCCCTAAGAGACTATGATGGTGTTACCCTTTGATTTGAATTGAGTTTGATCCAAGGGCTTCGTATGCTTTAAATATATCTAATACCAATTCAAGAAGTCAAAATATTTTGTAATTAAGCACAAAAAATAATTTGAAAGGTGTTCATACACCACAAATCCCCTAAGAGAGTATAACGGTTTGAGCCATTGATTTGTATTGAGTTTGATCCAAGGGATTCATAAGCTTTAAATATATCTAATACCTATTCAAGGAGTCAAAAATATTTGGTAATTAAGCACAAAAAATGATTTGAAAGGTGTTCATACACCACACGTCCCCTACGAGACTATGACAGTTTTACCCTTTAATTTGTATTGAGTTTGATCCAAGGGCTTCATATGATTTAAATATATCTAATACCTATGCAAGGACTCAAAAATATTTGGTAATTATTCAAAATAAAATGATTTGAAAGGTTTTCATACACCATAAATCGCCTAAGAAACTATGACGGTTTTACCCTTTGATTTGTATTGAGTTTGATCCAAGGGATTCATAAGCTTTAAATATATCTAATACCCATTCAAGGAGTCAAAAATTGTTGGTAATTAAGCACAAAAAATGATTTGAAAGGTGTTCATACACTACAAATCCCCTAAGAGACTATGATGGTTTTACCCTTTGATTTGTATTGAGTTTTATCCAAGGGCTTCATATGCATTAAATATATCTAATAACTATTCAAGGAGTCAAAAATATTTTTTATTATTCCACAAATAATGATTTTAAAGGAGTTCTTACACTATAAATCCCCTTGGAGACTACGACGGTTTTACCCTTTGATTTGAATTGAGTGTTATCCAAGGGCATCATATGCTTTAAATATATCTAATACCTATTCAAGGACTCAAGGGTGTCCTTAGACCACAAATCGCCTAGGAGACTATGACGGTTTTACACTTTGAAAGAATTTCGATCCAAGTTCTTCGTATGATTAAAATATATCTAATACATATTCAAAGAGTAAAAAATATTTGGTAATTATTCACAACAAAATGATTTTAAAGGTGGTCCTACACCAAAAATCGCCTAAGAGACTATGACGGTTTTACCCTTTGATTTAAATTGAGTATGATCCAAGGGATTCATATGCTTTAAATATATCTAATACCTATTCAAGGACTCAAAAATATTTGGTAATTAAGCACAAAAATGATTTGAAAGGTGATCATAAACCATAAATCCTCTAAGAGAATTTGACGGTTTTACCCTTTTATTTGAATTGAGTTTGATCCAAGGGCTAGATATGCTTTAAATATATCTAATACCTATTAAACGACTCAAAAATATTTGGTAATTATTCACAATAAAATGATTTGAAAGTAGTTCATACACCACAAATCGCCTAAGAGACTATGACGGTTTTACCCTTTGATTTGAAATAATTTTGACCCTAGTACTTCATTCAAGGAGTCAAAATATTTGGTAATTAAGCACAACAAATGATTTGAAAGGTGTTCTTACACCACAAATCGCATAAGAGACTATGACGGTTTTACCCTTTAATTTGTATTGAGTTTGATCCAAGGGCTTCATATGATTTAAATATATCTAATATCTATTCAAGGAGTCAAAAGTATTTGGTAATTACACAAAAAATGATTTGAAACGTGTTCATATACCACAAATCCCCTATGAGACTATTACGGTTTTACCCTTTAATTTGAATTGAGTTTGATCCAAGGGCTTCATATGCGTTAAATATATCTAATACCCATTCGAGGACTCAAAAATATTTGGTAATTATTCACAACAAAATAATTTGAAAGGTGTTCATACACAACAAATCACCTAAGAGACTATTACGGTTTTACCCTTTAATTTGAATTGAGTTTGATCCAAGGGCTTCATATGCGTTAAATATATCTAATACCCATTCGAGGACTCAAAAATATTTGGTAATTATTCACAACAAAATAATTTGAAAGGTGTTCATACACAACAAATCACCTAAGAGACTATGACGGTTTTACCCTTTGATTTGAATTGATATTCATCCAAGGGCTTCATATGCTTTAAACACATCTAATACCTATTAAAGGACTAAAAAATATTTGGTAATTACTTACAACCAAATGATTTGAATGGTGGTCCTACACCACAAATCGCCTAAGAGACTATGATGGTTTTACCCTTTGATTAGAATTGAGTTTGATCCAAGGGCTTCATATACTTTAAATATATCTAATACCTATTCAAGGACTCTAAAATATTTGGTAATTAAGCACAAAAAATGATTTGAAAGGTGTTCATACACCACAAACCCCCTAAGAGACTATGATAGTTTTACCCTTTGATTTGTATTGAGTTTAATCCAAGGGCTTCATATGCTTTAAATATATCTAATACCTATTCAAGGAGTCAAAAATATTTTTTATTATTCCACAACTAATGATTTTAAAGGTGTTCTTACACCACAAATAGCCTAAGAGACTATGACGGTTTTACCCTTTGATTTGAATTGATTTTGATCCAAGGGCTTCATATGATATAAATATTTCTAATACCTATTCAAGGAGTCAAAAATATTTGGTAATTAAGCTCAAAAAATGATTTGACTGGTGTTCATACACCATAAATCCCCAAAGAGACTATGACGGTTTTACCCTTTGATTTGTATTGAGTTTGATCCAAGGGCTTCATATGATTTAAATATATCTAATACCTATGCAAGGACTCAAAAATATTTGGTAATTATTCAAAATAAAATGATTTGAAAGGTTTTCATACACCATAAATCGCCTAAGAAACTATGACGGTTTTGCCCTTTGATTTGAATTGAGTTTGATCCAAGGGATTCATAAGCTTTAAATATATCTAATACCCATTCAAGGAGTCAAAAATTGTTGGTAATTAAGCACAAAAAATGATTTGAAAGGTGTTCATACACTACAAATCCCCTAAGAGACTATGACGGTTTTACCCTTTGATTTGTATTGAGTTTTATCCAAGGGCTTCATATGCATTAAATATATCTAATACCTATTCAAGGAGTCAAAAATATTTTTTATTATTCCACAAATAATGATTTTAAAGGAGTTCTTACACTATAAATCCCCTTGGAGACTACGACGGTTTTACCCTTTGATTTGAATTGAGTGTTATCCAAGGGCATCATATGCTTTAAATATATCTAATACCTATTCAAGGACTCAAGGGTGTCCTTAGACCACAAATCGCCTAGGAGACTATGACGGTTTTACACTTTGAAAGAATTTCGATCCAAGTGCTTCATATGATTAAAATATATCTAATACATATTCAAAGAGTCAAAAATATTTGGTAATTATTCACAACAAAATGATTTTAAAGGTGGTCCTACACCAAAAATCGCCTAAGAGACTATGACGGTTTTACCCTTTGATTTAAATTGAGTATGATCCAAGGGATTCATATGCTTTAAATATATCTAATACCTATTCAAGGACTCAAAAATATTTGGTAATTAAGCACAAAAATGATTTGAAAGGTGATCATAAACCATAAATCCTCTAAGAGAATTTGACGGTTTTACCCTTTTATTTGAATTGAGTTTGATCCAAGGGCTAGATATGCTTTAAATATATCTAATACCTATTAAACGACTCAAAAATATTTGGTAATTATTCACAATAAAATGATTTGAAAGTTGTTCATACACCACAAATCGCCTAAGAGACTATGAAGGTTTTACCCTTTGATTTGAAATAATTTTGACCCTAGTACTTCATTCAAGGAGTCAAAATATTTGGTAATTAAGCACAACAAATGATTTGAAAGGTGTTCTTACACCACAAATCGCATAAGAGACTATGACGGTTTTACCCTTTAATTTGTATTGAGTTTGATCCAAGGGCTTCATATGATTTAAATATATCTAATATCTATTCAAGGAGTCAAAAGTATTTGGTAATTACACAAAAAATGATTTGAAACGTGTTCATATACCACAAATCCCCTATGAGACTATTACGGTTTTACCCTTTAATTTGAATTGAGTTTGATCCAAGGGCTTCATATGCGTTAAATATATCTAATACCCATTCGAGGACTCAAAAATATTTGGTAATTATTCACAACAAAATAATTTGAAAGGTGTTCATACACAACAAATCACCTAAGAGACTATGACGGTTTTACCCTTTGATTTGAATTGATATTCATCCAAGGGCTTCATATGCTTTAAACACATCTAATACCTATTCAAGGACTAAAAAATATTTGGTAATTACTTATAACCAAATGATTTGAATGGTGGTCCTACACCACAAATCGCCTAAGAGACTATGATGGTTTTACCCTTTGATTAGAATTGAGTTTGATCCAAGGGCTTCATATACTTTAAATATATCTAATACCTATTCAAGGAGCCAAAAATATTTGGTACTTAAGCACAAAAAATAATTTGAAAGGTGTTCATACACCACACATCCCCTAAGAGACTATGACGGTTTTACCCATTGATTTGTATTGAGTTTGATCCAAGGGCTTCATATGCTTTAAATATATCTAATACCTATTCAAGGACTCTAAAATATTTGGTAATTAAGCACAAAAAATGATTTGAAAGGTGTTCATACACCACAAACCCCCTAAGAGACTATGACAAGTTTACCCTTTGATTTGTATTGAGTTTAATCCAAGGGCTTCATATGCTTTAAATATATCTAATACCTATTCAAGGAGTCAAAAATATTTTTTATTATTCCACAACTAATGATTTTAAAGGTGTTCTTACACCACAAATAGCCTAAGAGACTATGACGGTTTTACCCTTTGATTTGAATTGATTTTGATCCAAGGGCTTCATATGATATAAATATTTCTAATACCTATTCAAGGAGTCAAAAATATTTGGTAATTAAGCTCAAAAAATGATTTGACAGGTGTTCATACACCATAAATCCCCAAAGAGACTATGACGGTTTTACCCTTTGATTTGTATTGAGTTTGATCCAAGGGCTTCATATGCTTTAAATATATCTAATACCTATTCAAGGAGTCAAAAATATTTTTATCATTCCACAAACAATGATTTTAAAGGTGTTCTTACACTATAAATCCCCTAGGAGACTATGACGGTTTTACCCTTTAATTTGAATTGAGTGTTATCCAAGGGCATCCTATGCTTTAAATATATCTAAAACCTATTCAAGGACTCAAAAATATTTGGTAATTATTCAAAAAAAAAAAAGATTTGAAGGGTGTCCATAGACAACAAATCTCCTAGGAGACTATGATGGTTTTACGCTTTGAAAGAATTTTGATCCAAGTGCTTCATATGATTAAAATATATCTAATGCCTATTCAAAGAGTCAAAAATACTTGGTAATTATTCACAACAAAATGATTTAAAATGTGGACCCACACCAAAAATTGCCGAACAGACTATGACGGTTTTACCCTTTGATTAGAATTGAGTTTGATCCAAGGGCTTCATATGCTTTAAATATATCTAATACCTATTCAAGGAGTTAAAAATATTTGGTAATTAAGCTCAAAAAATGATTTGACAGGTGTTCATACACCACAAATCCCCTAAGAGACTATGATGGTGTTACCCTTTGATTTGAATTGAGTTTGATCCAAGGGCTTCGTATGCTTTAAATATATCTAATACCTATTCAAGAAGTCAAAAATATTTTGTAATTAAGCACAAAAAATAATTTGAAAGGTGTTCATACATCACAAATCCCCTAAGAGAGTATAACGGTTTGAGCCTTTGATTTGTATTGAGTTTGATCCAAGGGCTTCATAAGATTTAAACATATCTAATACCTATTCAAGGATTCAAAAATATTTGGTAATTAAGCACAAAAAATGATTTGAAAAGTGTTCATACACCACACGTCCCCTAAGAGACTATGACGGTTTTACCCTTTGATTTGTATTGAGTTTGATCGAAGGGCTTCATATGATTTAAATATATCTAATACCTATTCAAGGACTCAAAAATATTTGGTAATTATTCAAAACAAAATGATTTGGAAGGTTTTCATACACCACAAATCGCCTAAGAAACTATGACGGTTTTACCCTTTGATTTGTATTGAGTTTGATCCAAGGGATTCATATGCTTTAAATATATCTAATACCCATTCAAGGAGTTAAAAATATTTGGTAATTAAGCACAAAAAATGATTTGAAAGGTGTTCATACACCACAAGTCCCCTAAGAGACTATGACGGTTTTACCCTTTGATTTATATTGAGTTTGCTCCAAGGGCTTCATAAGCATTAAATATATCTAATACCTATTCAAGGAGTCAAAAATATAATTTATTATTCCACAAATAATGATTTTAAAGGTGTTCTTACACTATAAATCCCCTTGGAGACTATGACGGTTTTACCATTTGATTTGAATTGAGTGTTATCCAAGGGCATCATATGCTTTAGATATATCTAATACCTATTCAAGGACTCAAAAATATTTGGTAATTATTCACAAAAAAAAAGATTTGACGGGTGTCCTTAGACCACAAATCGCCTAGGAGACTATGACGGTTTTACCCTTTGAAAGAATGTCGATCCAAGTGCTTCATATGATTGAAATATATCAAATACCTATTCAAAGAGTCAAAAATATTTTGTAATTATTAACAACAAAATGATTTTAAAGGTGGTCCTATACCAAAAATGGACTAAGAGACTATGACGGTTTTACCCTTTGATTTGAATTGAGTTTGATCCAAGGGCTTCATATGATATAAATATATCTAATACCTATTCAAGGAGTAAAAAATATTTGGTAATTCAGCTCAAAAAAAAATTTGACAGGTGTTCATACACCAAAAATCCCCTAAGAGACTATGACGGTTTTACCCTTTGATTTGTATTGAGTTTGATCCAAGGGCTTCATATGATTTAAATATATCTAATACCTATTCAAGGAGTCAAAAATAATTTTTATCATTCCATAAACAATGATTTTAAAGGTGTTCTTACACTATAAATGTAACAGCCCGGATTTACCGACCAACTTAACTAGAGCTAAACACAGCGGAAAGCTTAATCCGGACTATTACCATCACACTCATCGTCCTAAAACGACGAGTATGGAACTCTAAAAATCTGAACTATTTAAAACTTTAACTATAAAACATTAACACTAAATGAAGTTATCTAAATGATCTAAATGGTATTAATTAAATAATAAAAGTCTACAGAAAATTCGGCAGAGTTTCGTTTGAAATACAGACCGCCTAAAAGTTAACTTAGGACTCGCGCCCAAATTATAAACCTGTATAACATTTTAATATATTTCCAGCAACTATTTCCAGCTTCTACTTTACAAATTCCTATTTAAAAACTATTTACAACATAACTAAATATTACACTATTACAAAGTCGATCGTCCTCGCCTTAATACATATAAAGATAATTGCAATAAGAATTCCTGCATCAAAGCTTCATAACTTCACTGCTTCCACCTGAAACTAATACGACACTGCCACCCACCCAAGTGACAGGCCACAGAAATGACAAAACAAACATTTGACTCCCATCAGCAACGCGCTGAGTACTAAACCCGTAAAATAAGTAATACATGCTTTGGTGGCTTTTGTTTAATACACTCATCACATATATTCACAATAATTCACATAAACTCTATATGTACTTCAAATCACTTACTCAACAATATACAACAGTATACAACTCTTATTGAAACCGTAATTCATAAGGAAAGGTAATAGCGATATAATATTTATTTGAAAACTCGGCTTATTTTCAAAACATTTAAGTTTCTTACAAGAAACATTCATTTCCATTTCTTATCTCGGTGTGAACGCGAGTGGAGAGGGGTACAACATACCGGCTGTCTCCAAACTGTTGAGGGTCGTCACCCCACCTTTTATGTTCTGCTTGCAAGACTTAACTGGACATGTCCTTCAACGTCAGGATTTAGCCCCTCCTGATTGGGTAACAGCTAGGGACTACCCGCCCTAACCCGGGTGCATGTTCACAACCTCATTTCACCATTCTTATTTATATTATATATATTCAACATAGTATGTGGCGACTCATTTACCTTATTTCACATATCACATATCACATTTCACCTTGTAACACATTCTCATAAATATATATCACACTTTAATACTCGTAAATCAAGTTTCATATACAAATACAATTTGGAAATCATTTCACACAATCTCAAAATATATATTCTTAGCATACATGTTACTTCAATATTAATATCCTCAACTTGATCCGCAGCCTCTAAAACCTTCATAACAAATGTCTTTCCCAAATTGATCGAGATAGTTACCTTAATCTTAATAACCTCAACATAACTATTCAACAATCATTCACACACATAGCTATTTCCATATACCTTAGACTTCAACAATAAACGAGCAATCTCAACAATATATCCTGAAACAACTATCTTACGTACCCTCTTCTAATTAGACTCCTATGTAAAATCTTTCCCATATCCTTTGATAACTAATCCTCAATTACTGGATTCTAAATACCAATAGGATGTTCCCATGTCTCGATTTATCTCTCAAAAAGCTATATTTATATAGCTACCATTCCTTACCAAATCAGTGTGAACTAGTTCAGTATTTTGTTTCCGAGTTCATTAACTATTATTACTAGTTGTAGTAATTAAGACCAATATCAAGTTATTCTAGACAACAACTATTCTTATTCTTTCATATTTTAATTATTAATTAGAATCCTATCACAATTAATGAACTTATTGAATCACTATCATCATAGACTTTTAACTCGTTCACTATCTGGATGACTTTGGCTACATTATCTTTTTAACCATTTAGAACTAATCTCAAGATCATTAATGTTATTTAAAAGTTTCCTAGCAGATTCTAAAGAGACCAATTCATCCTTTTCCTAGTTAAATTAATAACTTTAGTTATCTTTATTCTTAAGTCAAATCACACACTAGTGGCCATAGAGTTTCAATGTTATAACAATTATACATACATCTACGTGGAAATCTCTTACAAATGACATATGGTTCCTATCTTACGTTCTCTTGTTAGCTAATTGAAATCGTTAAACCAACTTCTTTTTCTATTAGTTTAAAATTAACTCACTCAACTCCTTTATACTTGACCCAATTAACTAACTTGATAAACCAAGTTAGGTCGTTTGCTATCTGGTTGGTCGAATATCTTATTCAGTTCTTCAGTTTCAATCTATCTTATTCCAACAACCTATTGATCATTAAATTTGATTATTGACCCGATTCCTGTTATACATGGTAACTTAGATTATTTACTAACAAGTATATTTAGATAACATTTAAGGAACTCATTGAGCTAGTAACACCAATTTATTTATAAGAGAAATGAATGGGAAAGAATAACATTGAAATCGTATAACATGTAGTCTAGCCTAACAACTCATTCTTTCCGATTCCCACTTCTGATCCTCGTTACTAATCAAACAAAATGCAAATCTCCCACTCCTCTTCCAACTCCCAGATTCACAACATCCAAACATCCAACCAACACTAGCTTGAGTCATTTATTCTAATCTTAGCAAATATTCAGACCTAAAATTAATCCACCCCATAAATCAGATTCTAACAACGAAGTCACCAACATCAACAATTACATACTCTAGTTGAATCCCAAATTATTAGACAATTTCATACTTCACATCAATACGAATATACTACTGATTTCCATAAGTATAAAATCAATACTCCTTTATCATTCTGAATTCAGTAATAACACCACAACGGACCTCATATAATTCAATTCATGGTCACTCTCCACCACATAGTCATACATCCTCTCTTCCTCATACATGGTCACGTATTGTCTCATGGTTAGGGCTTTTCTAGTGGGACAATTTGCAGCAATATGACCCCTCCCTTGACACTTAAAACACTTCCTACTATCATCAAAATTCTAGCAATATAGTTGGCAATATCAATCTTTCTAGCAATAGATTTATGAAGACCTCCAATAAACCTAGCAATTTTTTCTTGCTCAACCTCTTCATTACCACATAGCAAGCATAATTTATCAAATTCCAAGGTATAATCATTCACACTCATAGAATCTTGAGTTAAATCACGCTTTTTCATGTATTGCCTTTGAATGAAATCACTTGGAATAAATCTCTCTTTCAACTTCTTTTTAAGCTTCTCCCAACTTTTAAGCTTAGGTTTTCCAAGTTTTGCCCTTTTTTCTTTTAGACTTTCTAACCAAATTCCAGCATATTTAGTTAGTCTAATAGTGGCAATTTTAAACTTTTTATCATCATCAAATCCCCTATAGTCACACACCTTCTCAAGTTGCCTAATCCACTCAAGAAAATCTTCAGGATTTGCATTACCATCAAAATCATCCAATTTTCTTCCCCTATCAACATCATAAGTGGATTTAAAATTTTGGACAACCTCATGATCAGATTCATAATCAACATGATTAGGGTCGTTTCTCCTTTTAAACATATCATGCAAGGTTAAATGGGCGGTTTCCAACCTCCTTGCCCTAGCTTTGTCCTCCTCAACACCAATAAGTAAATCATGCATCATTTTTTCAAGTTTCTCCACACTAGACATGATTTAAAGCTTAAAACAATCAACAAATAAGCACACAAATACACAAAGTCACGCCAACAAGAGTAGTACCCAACCAACCACACAAGCCCAAACAATGATCAATAACTAGAATTAACAAGTTTAGAATGCTTACCAAGAAAGTCGGACACTTTCTTTCCTCAACCTCCTGGAAAACTGATACCAATTGATATGAATATGGCTCTATGAAAAGCAATATTCAATTGTACTCCAATGCAAAGGAATCTAGATAATTAAAAGTCCGAATTTTTGTATGTGTTTATGTGTTTATGTGTTTATGTATTTGGGATATGGAAATTAAATCAATCACTCCTGAAAGATTTAATTAACTTTTAACCTCACTTAACCACTCCTAGAATTAAGTAGATTAATCACTCAATAATTAACACTCCTGAAAATTATTAAATGGCACGAAATTAATTGACAAACAATTAAGCTCGAAAATATGACTCAAAGTTCTTATTATTTCACTCTATAAAAACGACTACATAGTTCCCTATTTATACTAGTACACCTCTAGTATGATAAGGAACCCTAACTCTATCTAAAAAGCAAGATAAAACTAAATCCCTAAAATGAAGGGAAAGATAGAGATAGAGATAAGCAAGGATAAGCACCTAAGGAAAATGATAGGCATTCGGCCTTATCATATCCATTCCACACGCCTAAGCTTATCATTTTCTCTTCAACATCAATCCTAATCACAATAGGATTTGGAAACCTACTAGAACTCACATAGATAACCGAAATAACCATATTTTCGGCCCCTATGGTAGTTTTTATTATATGAATAAAAATGACTCAACAAAAGCAAATAGAATACTCTATAAGACTACATATGGACGCCCCATTTTAGCCATTTCAAGCTAGTTCTTCCTCCCAAGCTAACATAGTCACAAAAGATCCATTGGCCTTGAGCTTGAATCCAAAGGTCTCAAGAACCAAGCAAATAGGCTCATCTCCAATGGTTGACTTTGGCTCTTGACTCATGTCAGTTTTACCCTTTGATTTGTAATGAGTTTGATCCAAGGGTTCATATGCTTTAAATATCTCTAATACCTATTCAAGGACTCAAAAATATTTGGTAATTATTTACAATAAAATGATTTGAAAGGTTTCCATACACCACAAATCGCCTAAGAGACTCTGAGGGTTTTACCCTTTGATTTGTATTGAATTTGATCCAAGGGCTTAATATGCTTTAAATGTATCTAATACTTATTGAAGGAGTAAAAAATATTTTAAAATTAAGCACCAAAAAAGATTTGAAAGGTGTTCAAACACCACAAATCCCCTAAGAGACTATGATAGTTTTACCCTTTGATTTGTATTGAGTTTGATCCAAAGACTTCATATGCTTTAAATGTATCTAATACCTATTCAAGGACTCTAAAATAATTGGTAATTAAGCATAAAAAATGATTTGAAAGGTGTTCATACACCACAAATCCCCTAAGAGACTATGACAGTTTTACCCTTTGATTTGTATTGAGTTTGATCCAAGGGCTTCATATTCTTTAAATATATCTAATACCTATTCAAGGAGTCAAAAATATTTTTTATTATTCCACAACTAATGATTTTAAAGGTGTTCTTACACCACAAATAGCCTAAGAGACTATGACGGTTTTCCCCTTTGATTTGAATGTAGTTTGATCCAAGGGTTCATATGCTTTAAATATATCTAATACCTATTCAAGGACTCAGAAATATTTGGTAATTATTCACAACAAAATGATTTGAAAGGTAACCATACACCACAAATCGCCTAAGAGACTATGAATGTTTTACCCTTTGATTTGGGTTGAGTTTGATCCAAGGGCTTCATATGCTTTAAATATATCTAATACCTATTCAAGGAGTCAAAAATATTTGGTAATTAAGCATAAAAAATGATTTGAAAGGTGTTCATACACCACAAATCCCCTAAGAGACTATGATAGTTTTACCCTTTGATTTGTTTTGAGTTTGATCCAAGGGCTTCATATACTTTAAATATATCTAATACCTATTCAAGGAGTGAAAAATATTTTTTATTATTCCACAACTAATGATTTTAAAGGTGTTCTTACACCACAAATAGCCTAAAGAGACTATGACAGTTTTACCCTTTGATTTGAATTGAGTTTGATCCAAGGGCTTCATATGCTTTAAAAAAATCTAATACCTATTCAAGGACTCAGAAATATTTGGGTTATTCACAACAAAATGATTTGAAAGGTTTTCGTACACCACAAATCGCCTAAGAGACTATGACGGTTTTACCCTTTGATTTGGGTTGAGTTTGATCCAAGGGCTTCATATGCTTTAAATATCTCTAATAACTATTCAAGGAGTCAAAAATATTTGGTAATTAAGCACAAAAAATGATTTGAATGGTGTTCATACACCACAAATCCCCTAAGAAACTATGACAGTTTTATCCTTTGATTTGTATTGAGTTTGATCCAAGGGATTCATATGCTTTAAATATATCCAATACCAATTCAAGAAGTCAAAAATATTTTGTAATTAAGCACAAAAAATAATTTAAAAGGTGTTCATACACCACAAATCCCCTAAGAGAGTATAACTGTTTTACCCTTTGATTTGTATTGAGTTTAATCCAAGAGCTTCATAAGCTTTAAATATATCTAATACCTATTCAAGGAGTCAAAAATATTTGGTACTTAAGCACAAAAAATAATTTGAAAGGTGTTCATACACCACACATCCCCTAAGAGACTATGACGGTTTTACCCATTGATTTGTATTGAGTTTGATCCAAGGGCTTCATATGCTTTAAATATATCTAATACCAATTCAAGGACTCTAAAATATTTGGTAATTAAGCACAAAATATGATTTGAAATGTGTTCATACACCACAAATCCCCTAAGAGACTATGACAGTTTTACCCTTTGATTTGTATTGAGTTTAATCCAAGGGCTTCATATGCTTTAAATATATCTAATACCTATTCAAGGACTAAGAAATATTTGGTAAGTTTTCACAATAAAATGATTGGAAAGGTTTTCATACACCACAAATCGCCTAAGAGACTATGAAGGTTTTACCCTTTGATTTGTATTGAGTTTGATCCAAGGGATTCATATGCTTTAAATATATCTAATACATATTCAAGGATTCAAAAATATTTGGTAATTCAGCACAAAAAATGATTTGAAAGGTGTTCATACACCAGAAAATCCCCTAAGAGAGTATAACGGTTTAACACTTTGATTTGTATTGAGTTTGATCCAATGGGTCATAAGCTTTAAATATATCTAATACCTATTCAAGGCGCCAAATATATTTGGTAATTAAGCACAAAAAATAATTTGAAAGGTGTTCATACACCACACATCCCCTAAGAGAGTATAACTGTTTTACCCTTTGATTTGTATTGAGTTTGATCCAAAGGTTCATATGCTTTAAATATCTCTAATACCTATTCAAGGACTCAAAAATATTTGGTACTTAAGCACAAAAAATAATTTGAAAGGTGTTCATACACCACACATCCCCTAAGAGACTATGACGGTTTTACCCATTGATTTGTATTGAGTTTGATCCAAGGGCTTCATATGCTTTAAATATATCTAATACCAATTCAAGGACTCTAAAATATTTGGTAATTAAGCACAAAATATGATTTGAAATGTGTTCATACACCACAAATCCCCTAAGAGACTATGACAGTTTTACCCTTTGATTTGTATTGAGTTTAATCCAAGGGCTTCATATGCTTTAAATATATCTAATACCTATTCAAGGACTAAGAAATATTTGGTAAGTTTTCACAATAAAATGATTGGAAAGGTTTTCATACACCACAAATCGCATAAGAGACTATAAAGGTTTTACCCTTTGATTTGTATTGAGTTTCATCCAAGGGATTCATATGCTTTAAATATATCTAATACATATTCAAGGATTCAAAAATATTTGGTAATTCAGCACAAAAAATGATTTGAAAGGTGTTCATACACCACAAATCCCCTAAGAGAGTATAACGGTTTAACACTTTGATTTGTATTGAGTTTGATCCAATGGGTCATAAGCTTTAAATATATCTAATACCTATTCAAGGCGCCAAATATATTTGGTAATTAAGCACAAAAAATAATTTGAAAGGTGTTCATACACCACACATCCCCTAAGAGACTATGACGATTTTACCCTTTGATTTGTATTGAGTTTGATCCAAAGGTTCATATGCTTTAAATATCTCTAATACCTATTCAAGGACTCAAAAATATTTGGTAATTATTCACAACAAAATGATTTGAAAGGTTTTCATACACCACAAATCGCCTAAGAGACTATGACGGTTTTACACTTTGATTTGTATTGAATTTGATCCAAGGGCTTTATATGCTTTAAAAATATCTAATACTTATTGAAGGAGTCAAAAATATCTGGTAATTAAGCACCAAAAATAATTTGAAAGGTGTTCAAACACCACAAATCCCCTAAGAGACTATGATAGTTTTACCCTTTGATTTGTATTGAGTTTGATCCAAGTACTTCATATGCTTTATATGTATCTAATACCTATTCAAGGACTCTAAAATATTTGGTAATTAAGCACAAAAAATGATTTTAAAGGTGTTCATACACCACAAATCCCCTAAGAGACTATGACAGTTTTACCCTTTGATTTGTATTAAGTTTGATCCAAGGGCTTCATATTCTTTAAATATATCTGATACCTATTCAAGGAGTCAGAAATATTTTTTATTATTCCACAACTAATGATTTAAAGGTGTTCTTACACCACAAATTGCCTAAGAGACTATGACGGTTTTACCCTTTGATTTGAATTGAGTTTGA
The DNA here is from genome assembly GCA_947645195.1 of Patellifolia procumbens. Classification (NCBI taxonomy): domain Eukaryota; kingdom Viridiplantae; phylum Streptophyta; class Magnoliopsida; order Caryophyllales; family Amaranthaceae; genus Patellifolia; species Patellifolia procumbens. The sequence goes on along the minus strand of CANSGD010001436.1, from coordinate 27,920 downwards.
TCCAAGGGCTTCGTATGCTTTAAATATATCTATTACCAATTCAAGGACTAAAAAATATTTGGTAATTAAGCACAAAATTGATTTGAAACGTGTTCATACACCACAAATCCCCTAAGAGACTATGACAGTTTTACCCTTTGATTTGTATTGAGTGTGATCCAAGGGCTTCATATGCTTTAAATATACCTAATACCTATTCAAGGAGTCAAAAATATTTTTATTATTCCACAACTAATGATTTTAAAGGTGTTCTTACACCACAAATAACCTAAGAGACTATGACGGTTTTACCCTTTGATTTGAATTGAGTGTTATCCAAGGGCTTTATATGCTTTAAATATATCTACTACCTATTCAAGAAGTCAAAAATATTTTGTAATTATGCTCAAAAAATAATTTGAAAGGTGTTCATACACCACAAATCCTCTAAGAGAGCATAACGGTTTGACCGTTTGATTTGTATTGAGTTTGATCCAAGGGTTCATAAGCTTTAAATATATCGAATACCTAATCAAGGAGCCAAATATATTTGGTAATTAAGCACAAAAAATAATTTGAAAGGTGTTCATACACCACACATCCCCTAAGAGACTATGACGGTTTTACCCTTTGATTTGTATTGAGTTTGATCCAAGGATTCATATGCTTTAAATATCTCTAATACCTATTCAAGGACTCAAAAATATCTGGTAATTAAGCACCAAAAATGATTTGAAAGGTGTTCATACACCATAAATCCCCTAAGAGACTATGATAGTTTTACCCTTTGATTTGTATTGATTTTGATCCAAGGGTTCATATGCTTTAAATATCTCTAATACCTATTCAAGGACTCAAAAATATTTGGTAATTATTCACAACAAAATGATTTGAAAGGTTTCCATACACCAAAAATCGCCTAAGAGACTATGACGGTTTTACCCTTTGATTTGTATTGAATTTGATCCAAGGGCTTAATATGCTTTAAATGTATCTAATACTTATTGAAAGAGTCAAAAATATCTGGTAATTAAGCACCAAAAATGATTTGAAAGGTGTTCAAACACCACAAATCCCCTAAGAGACTATGATAGTTTTACCCTTTGATTTGCATTGAGTTTGATCCAAAGTCTTCATATGCTTTAAATGTATCTAATACCTATTCAAGGACTCTAAAATAATTTGTAATTAAGCATAAAAAATGATTTGAAAGGTGTTCATACACCACAAATCCCCTAAAAGACTATGACAATTTTACCCTTTGATTTGTATTGAGTTTGATCCAAGGGCTTCATATTCTTTAAATATATCTAATACCTATTCAAGGAGTCAAAAATATTTTTTATTATTCCACAACTAATGATTTTAAAGGTGTTCTTACACCACAAATAGCCTAAGAGACTATGACGGTTTTACCCTTTGATTTAGGTTGAGTTTGATCCCAGGGCTTCATATGCTTTAAATATCTCTAATACCTATTCAAGGAGTCAAAAATATTTGGTAATTAAGCACAAAAAATGATTTTAAAGGTGTTCATACACCACAAATCCCCTAAGAGACTATGACAGTTTTACCCTTTGATTTGTATTAAGTTTGATCCAAGGGCTTCATATTCTTTAAATATATCTGATACCTATTCAAGGAGTCAGAAATATTTTTTATTATTCCACAACTAATGATTTAAAGGTGTTCTTACACCACAAATTGCCTAAGAGACTATGACGGTTTTACCCTTTGATTTGAATTGAGTTTGATCCAAGGGCTTCGTATGCTTTAAATATATCTATTACCAATTCAAGGACTAAAAAATATTTGGTAATTAAGCACAAAATTGATTTGAAACGTGTTCATACACCACAAATCCCCTAAGACACTATGACAGTTTTACCCTTTGATTTGTATTGAGTGTGATCCAAGGGCTTCATATGCTTTAAATATACCTAATACCTATTCAAGGAGTCAAAAATATTTTTATTATTCCACAACTAATGATTTTAAAGGTGTTCTTACACCACAAATAACCTAAGAGACTATGACGGTTTTACCCTTTGATTTGAATTGAGTGTTATCCAAGGGCTTTATATGCTTTAAATATATCTACTACCTATTCAAGAAGTCAAAATTATTTTGTAATTATGCTCAAAAAATAATTTGAAAGGGGTTCATACACCATAAATCCTCTAAGAGAGCATAACGGTTTGACCGTTTGATTTGTATTGAGTTTGATCCAAGGGTTCATAAGCTTTAAATATATCGAATACCTAATCAAGGAGCCAAATATATTTGGTAATTAAGCACAAAAAATAATTTGAAAGGTGTTCATACACCACACATCCCCTAAGAGACTATGACGGTTTTACCCTTTGATTTGTATTGAGTTTGATCCAAGGATTCATATGGTTTAAATATCTCTAATACCTATTCAAGGACTCAAAAATATCTGGTAATTAAGCACCAAAAATGATTTGAAAGGTGTTCATACACCATAAATCCCCTAAGAGACTATGATAGTTTTACCCTTTGATTTGTATTGATTTTGATCCAAGGGTTCATATGCTTTAAATATCTCTAATACCTATTCAAGGACTCAAAAATATTTGGTAATTATTCACAACAAAATGATTTGAAAGGTTTCCATACACCAAAAATCGCCTAAGAGACTATGACGGTTTTACCCTTTGATTTGTATTGAATTTGATCCAAGGGCTTAATATGCTTTAAATGTATCTAATACTTATTGAAAGAGTCAAAAATATCTGGTAATTAAGCACCAAAAATGATTTGAAAGGTGTTCAAACACCACAAATCCCCTAAGAGACTATGATAGTTTTACCCTTTGATTTGCATTGAGTTTGATCCAAAGTCTTCATATGCTTTAAATGTATCTAATACCTATTCAAGGACTCTAAAATAATTTGTAATTAAGCATAAAAAATGATTTGAAAGGTGTTCATACACCACAAATCCCCTAAAAGACTATGACAATTTTACCCTTTGATTTGTATTGAGTTTGATCCAAGGGCTTCATATTCTTTAAATATATCTAATACCTATTCAAGGAGTCAAAAATATTTTTTATTATTCCACAACTAATGATTTTAAAGGTGTTCTTACACCACAAATAGCCTAAGAGACTATGACGGTTTTACCCTTTGATTTAGGTTGAGTTTGATCCCAGGGCTTCATATGCTTTAAATATATCTAATACCTATTCAAGGAGTCAAAAATATTTGGTAATTAAGCACAAAAAATGATTTAAAAGGTGTTCATACACCACAAATCCCCTAAGAGACTATGACAGTTTTACCCTTTGATTTGTTTTGAGTTTTATCCAAGGGCTTCATATGCTTTAAATATATCTAATACCTATTCAAGGAGTCAAAAATATTTTTTATTATTCCACAACTAATGATTTTAAAGGTGTTCTTCATATGATTGAAATATATCTAATACACATTCAAAGAGTCAAAAATACAACAAATGATTTGAAAGGTGTTCATAGACCACAAATCGCCTAAGAGACTATGACGGTTTTACTTTTTGATTTGAATTGATTTTTCCAAGGGCTTCATATGCTTTAAATATATCTAATACCTATTCAAGGACTCAAAAATATTTGGTAATTATTCACAACAAAATGATTTGAAAGGTGGTACTACACCAAAAATCGCCTAAGAGACTATAACGGTTTTACCCTTTGATTTGACTTGAGTTTGATCCAAGGGTTTCATATGCTTTAAATATATCTAATACCTATTCAAGAAGTCAAAAATATTTGGTAATTAAGCACAAAAAATGATTTGTTAGGTGTTCATACACCAGAAATCCCCTAAGACAGTTTGACGGTGTTACCCTTTGATTTGTATTGAGTTTGATCCAAGGGCTTCATATGTTTTAAATATAATTCAAGGAGTCAAAAATATTTTTTATTATTCCACAACAAATAATGGGAAAGTTGTTCTTACACCACAAATACCCTAAGAGACTATGACGGATTTACCCTTTGATTTGAATTGAGTGTTATCCAAGGGCATCATATGCTTTAAATATATCTAATACCTATTCAAGGACTCAAAAATATTTGGTAATTATTCACAAAAAAAAGATTTGAAGGGTGTCTATAGACCACAAATCGCCTAGGAGACTATGACGGTTTTACCCTTTGAAAGAATTTCGATCCAAGTGCTTCATATGATTGAAATATATCAAATACCTATTCAAAGAGTCAAAAATATTTGGTAATTAAGCACAACAAATGATTTGAAAGTTGTTCATAGACCACAAATCGCCTAAGAGAATATGACGGTTTTACCTTTGATTTGAATTGAGTTTGATCCAAGGGCTTCATATTCTTTAAATATATCTATTCCATATTCAAGGATTCAAAAATATGTAGTAATAGTGCACAAAAAATGATTTGAAAGGTGTTCTTACACCACAAATCCCCTAAGAGACTATAACGGTGTTACCGTTTGATTTGAATTGTGTGTTATACAAGGGCATCATATGCTTTAAATATATCTAATAACTGTACAAGGACGCAAAAATATTATGTAATTATTCACAAAAAAAAAGATTTGAAGGGTGTCCATATACCACAAATCGCCTAATGACGGTTTTACCCTTTGGAAGAATTTCGATCCAACTGCTTCATATGATTGAAATATATCTCATACATATTCAAAGAGTCAAATATATTTGGTAATTAAGCACAACAAATAATTTGAAAGGTGTTCATAGACCACAAATCGCCTAAGAGACTATGACGGTTTTATCTTTTGATTTGGGTTGAGTTTGATCCAGGGGCTTCATATGCTTTAAATATATATAATACCTATTCAAGGACTCAAAAATATTTGGTAATTATTCACAACAAAATGATTTGAAAGGTGGTCCTACACCAAAAATCGCCTAAGAGACTATGACGGTTTTCACCTTTGATTTGAATTGTGTTTGATCCAAGGGTTTCATATGCTTTAAATATATCTAATACCTATTCAAGGAGTCAAAAATATTTGTTAATTAAGCACAAAAAATGATTTGTTAGGTGTTCATACACCAGAAATCCCCTAAGAGACTTTGACGGTGTTACCCTTTGATTTGTTTTGAGTTTGATCCAAGGGCTTCATATGTTTTAAATATATCTAATGCCTATTCAAGGAATCAAAAATATTTTTTATTATTCCACAACAAATAACGGGAAAGGTGTTCTTACACCACAAATCCCCTAAGAGACTATGACGGATTTACCCTTTGATTTGAATTGAGTTTTATCCAAGGGAATCATATACTTTACACATATCTAATACCTATTCAAGGACTCAAAAATATTTGGTAATTATTCACAAGAAAAAGATTTGAAGGGTGTCCATAGACCACAAATCGCCTAGGAGACTATGACAGTTTTACCTTTTGATTTGAATTGAGTTTGATCCAAGGGCTTCGTATGCTTTAAATATTTTTAATACCTATTCAAGGATTCAAAAATATTTTGTCATTGTTCACAACAAAATCATTTGAAAGGTTTTATACACCACAAATCGCCTAAGAGACTATGACGATTTTACCCTTGGATTTGAAATAAGTTTGATCCAAGGGCTTCATATGCTTTAAATATATCTATTACATATTCAAGGATTCAAAAATATGTAGTAATAGTGCACAAAAAGTGATTTGAAAGGTGTTCTTACACCACAAATTCCCGTAAGAGACTATAACGGTTTTACCGTTTGATTTGAATTGTGTATTATACAAGGGCATCCTATGCTTTAAATATATCTAATAACTATTCTAGGATGCAAAAATATTTGGTAATTATTCACAAAAAAAAGATTTGAAGGATGTCCATAGATCACAAATCGCCAAATAGACTATGACGGTTTTACCCTTTGGAAGAATTTTGATCCAACTGCTTCATATGATTGAAAGATATCTAATACATATTCAAATATTCTAAAATATTTGGTAATTAAGCACAACAAATAATTTGAAAGGTGTTAATACACCACAAATTGCCATAGAGACTAAGACTGTTTTACCTTTTGATTTGAATTGAGTTTGATCCAAGGGCTTCATATGCTTTAAATATATCTAATACCTATTCAAAGAGTCAAAAATATTTGGTAATTAAGCACAACAAATGATTGTAAAGGTGTTCATAGACCACAAATCGCCTAAGAGACTATGACGGTTTTACATTTTGATTTGAATTGAGTTTGATCCAAGGGATTCGTATGCTTTAAATATTTCTAATACCTATTCAAGGATTCAAAAATATTTGGTAATTGTTCACAACAAAATCATTTGAAAGGCTTTCATACACCACAAATCGCCTAAGAGACTATAACGATTTTACCCTTTGATTTGAAATAGATTTGATCCAAGGGCTTCATATGATTTAAATATATCTAATACCTATTGAAGGATTCAAAAATATGTAGTAATAGTGCACAAAAAATGATTTGAAAGATGTTCTTACACCACAAATCCCCTAAGAGACTATAACGGTTTTACTCTTTGATTTGAATTGAGTGTTATCCAAGGGCATCATATGCTTTAAATATATCTAATAACTATTCAAGGACTCAAAAATATTTTGTAATTATTCACAAAAAAGAAATTTGAAGGGTGTTCATAGACCACAAATCGCCTAATAGACTATGACGGTTTTACCCTTTGGAAGAATTTTGATCCAACTGCTTCATATGATTGAAAGATATCTAATACATATTCAAATATTCTAAAATATTTGGTAATTAAGCACAACAAATAATTTGAAAGGTGTTAATACACCACAAATTGCCATAGAGACTAAGACTGTTTTACCTTTTGATTTGAATTGAGTTTGATCCAAGGGCTTCATATGCTTTAAATATATCTAATACCTATTCAAGGACTCAAAAATATTTGGTAATTATTGACAACAAAAAGATTTGAAAGGCGTTTGCACACCACAGATCGCCTAAGAGACTATGACGGTTTTACCCTTTGATAAGAATTGAGTTTCATCCAAGGGCTTCATATGATTGAAATATATCTAATACCTATTCAAGGAGTCAAAAATATTTGGTTATTAAGCACAAAAATGATTTGAAAGGTGTTCTTTGACCACAAATCCCCTAAGAGACTATGACGGCTTTACCTTTTGATTTGATTTGAGTTTGATCCAAGGGCTTCGTATGCTTTAAATATATCTAATACCTATTAAAAGACTCAAAAATATTTGGTAATTGTTCACAATAAAATGATTTAATTGGTGTTCATAAACCACAAATCGCCTAAGAGACTATGACGATTTTACCCTTTGATTTGAAATAATTTTGACCCTAGTGCTTCATATGATTGAAATATATCTACTACCTATTAAAGGAGTCAAAATATTTGGTAATTAAGTACAACAAATGATTTAAAAGGTGTTTTTACACCACAAATCGCATAAGAGACAATGACGGTTTGACCCTTTGATTTGTATTGAGTTTGATCCAAGGGCTTCATATGCTTTAGATATATCTAATGCCTATTCAAGGATCAAAATATTTGGTAAAATTGCACAACAAAATGATTTGAAAGGTGTTCTTACACCTAAAATCCCCTAAGAGACTATGACGGTTTTACCCTTTGATTTGAATTGAGTTTGATCCATGGGTTTCATATACTTTAAATATAACTAATACCTATTCAAGGACTCAATAATATTTGGTAATTATTTAAGAAAAAAGGATTTGAAAGGTGTTCATACACCACAAATCACATAATAGACTATTACAGTTTTACCCTTTGATTTGTATTGAGTTTGATCCAAGGGCTTCATATGCTTTTACCTATTCAAGGCGTCAATTTTTTTTATTATTCCATAACAAATGATTTGAAAGGTGTTCTTACACCACAAATCTCCTAAGAGATTATGACTGTTTTACCCTTTGATTTGAAATAATTTTGACCCAAGTACTACATATGATTTAAATATATCTAATACCTATTCAAGGAGTTAAAAATATTTGGTAATTAAGCACAACAAATGATTTGAAAGGTGTTCATACACCCAAATCGCCTAAGAGACTATGACGGTTTGACCCTTTGATTTGTATTGAGTTTGATCCAAGGGCTTCATAAGCTTTGTATATATATAATTCCTATTCAAGGAGTCAAAATATTTGGTAATATTTCACAACAAATGATTGAAAGGTGTTCTTTCACCACAAATCCCCTAAGAGACTATGACGGTTTTACCTTTTGTTTTGAATTGAGTTTTATCCAAGGGCTTCATATGCTTTAAATATATCTAATACCTATTCAAGGACTAAAACATATTTGGTAATTATTCACAACAAAATGATTTGAAAGGCGTTTACACACCACAAATCGCCTAAGAGACTATGACGGTTTTACCCTTTGATTTGAATTGAGTTTTATCCAAGGGCTTCATACGCTTTAAATTTATATAATACCTATTCAAGGAGTTAAAAATATTTGGTAATATTTTACAACAAATGATTTGAAAGGTTTTCTTACATTACAAATCCACTAATAGACTATGACGGTTTTACCCTTTGATTTGAATTGAGATTGATCCAAGGGTTTCATATGCTTTAAATATATCTAATACCTATTCAAGGATTCAAAAATATTTGGTAATTAAGCACAAAAAATGATTTGAAAGGTGTTCATACACCACAAATCCCCTAAGAGACTATGACGGTGTTACCCTTTGATTTGTATTGAGTTTGATCCAAGGGATTCATATGTTTTAAATATATCTAATACCTATTTAAGGAGTCAAAAATATTTTTTATTATTCCACAACAAATAATGGGAAAGGTGTTCTTACACCACAAATCCCCTAAGAGACTATGACGGTTTTACCCTTTGATTTGAATTGAGTGTTATCCAAGGGCATCATATGCTTTAAATATATCTAATACCTTTTAAAGTACGCAAAAATATTTGGTAATTATTCACAAAAAAAATATTTGAAGGGTGTCCATTGACCACAAATCACCTTGGAGACTATGACGGTTTTACCCTTTGAAAGAATTTCGATCCAAGTGCTTCATATGACTGAAATATGTCTAATACCTATTCAAGGATTCAAAAATATTTGGTAATTGTTCACAACAAAGTCATTTGAAAGGTCTTCATGCACTACAAATCGCCTAAGAGACTATGACGATTTTACCCTTTGATTTGAAATAAGTTTGATCCAAGGGCTTCATATGCTTTAAATATATCGAATAACTATTCAAGGATTCAAAAATATGTAGTAATAATGCACAAAAAATGATTTGAAAGGTGTTCTTACACCACCAATTCCCTAAGAGACTATAACGGTTTTACCCTTTGATTTGAATTGAGTGTTATCCAAGGGCATCATATTCTTTAAATATATCTAAATACTATTCAAGGACTCAAAAATATTTTGTAATTATTCACAAAAAAAAGATTTGAAGGGTGTCCATAGACCACAAATCGCCTAATAGACTATGACAGTTTTACCCTTTGGAAGAATTTCGATCCAACTGCTTCATATGATTGAAATATATCTAATACATATTCAAAGAGTCAAAAATATTTGGTAATTAAGCACAACAAATGATTTGAAAGGTGTTCATAGAACACAAATCGCCTAAGAGACTATGACGGTTTTACCTTTTGATTTGAATTGAGTTTGCCAAGGGCTTCATATGCTTTAAATATATATAATACCTATTCAAGGACTCAAAAATATTTGGTAATTATTCACAACAAAATGATTTGAAAGGTGGTCCTACACCAAAAGTCGCCTAAGAGACTATGACGGTTTTCACCTTTGATTTGAATTGAGTTTGATCCAAGGGTTTCATATGCTTTAAATATTTCTAATACCTATTCAAGGACTCAAAAATATTTGGTAATTAGGAACAAAAAATGATTTGTTAGGTGTTCATACACCAGAAATCCCCTAAGAGACTTTGACGGTGTTACCCTTTGATTTGTATTGAGTTTGATCCAAGGGCTTCATATGTTTAAAATATATCTAATGCCTATTCAAGGAGTCAAAAATATTTTTTATTATTCCACAACAAATAACGGGAAAGGTGTTCTTACACCACAAATCCCCTAAGAGACTATGACGGATTTACCCTTTGATTTGAATTGAGTTTTATCCAAGGGCATCATATGCTTTAAATATATCTAATACCTATTCAAGGACTCAAAAATATTTGGTAATTATTCACAAAAAAATGATTTGAAGGGTGTCCATAGACCACAAATCGCTAAGGAGACTATGACGGTTTTCCCCTTTGAATGAATTTCGATCCAAGTGCTTCATATGATTGAAATATATCTAATACCTATTCAAAGAGTAAAAAATATTTGCTAATTATTCACAACAAAATGATTTGAAAGGTGGTCATAAATCACAAATCGCCTAAGAGACTATGACGGCTTTACCCTTTAATTTGAATTAAGTTTGATCCAAGGGCTTCATATGCTTTAAATATATCTAATTCCTATTCAAGGAGTCAAAAATATTTGGTTATTAAGCACAAAAATGATTTGAAAGGTGTTCTTTGACCACAAATCCCCTAAGAGACTATGACGGCTTTACCTTTTGATTTGATTTGAGTTTGATCCAAGGGCTTCGTATGCTTTTAATATATCTAATACCTATTAAAAGACTCAAAAATATTTGGTAATTGTTCACAATAAAATGATTTAATTGGTGTTCATAAACCACAAATCGCCTAAGAGACTATGACGATTTTACCCTTTGATTTGAAATAATTTTGACCCTAGTGCTTCATATGATTGAAATATATCTACTACCTATTAAAGGAGTCAAAATATTTGGTAATTAAGTACAACAAATGATTTAAAAGGTGTTTTTACACCACAAATCGCATAAGAGACAATGACGGTTTGACCCTTTGATTTGTATTGAGTTTGATCCAAGGGCTTCATATGCTTTAAATATATCTAATGCCTATTCAAGGATCAAAATATTTGGTAAAATTGCACAACAAAATGATTTGAAAGGTGTTCTTACACCTAAAATCCCCTAAGAGACTATGACGGTTTTACCCTTTGATTTGAATTGAGTTTGATCCATGGGTTTCATATACTTTAAATATAACTAATACCTATTCAAGGACTCAATAATATTTGGTAATTATTTAAGAAAAAAGGATTTGAAAGGTGTTCATACACCACAAATCACATAATAGACTATTACAGTTTTACCCTTTGATTTGTATTGAGCTTGATCCAAGGGCTTCATATGCTTTTACCTATTCAAGGCGTCAATTTTTTTATTATTCCATAACAAATGATTTGAAAGGTGTTCTTACACCACAAATCTCCTAAGAGATTATGACTGTTTTACCCTTTGATTTGAAATAATTTTGACCCAAGTACTACATATGATTTAAATATATCTAATACCTATTCAAGAAGTTAAAAATATTTGGTAATTAAGCACAACAAATGATTTGAAAGGTGTTCATACACCCAAATCGCCTAAGAGACTATGACGGTTTGACCCTTTGATTTGTATTGAGTTTGATCCAAGGGCTTCATATGCTTTGTATATATATAATTCCTATTCAAGGAGTCAAAATATTTGGTAATATTTCACAACAAATGATTGAAAGGTGTTCTTTCACCACAAATCCCCTAAGAGACTATGACGGTTTTACCTTTTGTTTTGAATTGAGTTTTATCCAAGGGCTTCATATGCTTTAAATATATCTAATACCTATTCAAGGACTAAAACATATTTGGTAATTATTCACAACAAAATGATTTGAAAGGCGTTTACACACCACAAATCGCCTAAGAGACTATGACGGTTTTACCCTTTGATTTGAATTGAGTTTTATCCAAGGGCTTCATACGCTTTAAATTTATATAATACCTATTCAAGGAGTTAAAAATATTTGGTAATATTTTACAACAAATGATTTGAAAGGTGTTCTTACATTACAAATCCACTAATAGACTATGACGGTTTTACCCTTTGATTTGAATTGAGATTGATCCAAGGGTTTCATATGCTTTAAATATATCTAATACCTATTCAAGGATTCAAAAATATTTGGTAATTAAGCACAAAAAATGATTTGAAAGGTGTTCATACACCACAAATCCCCTAAGAGACTATGACGGTGTTACCCTTTGATTTGTATTGAGTTTGATCCAAGGGATTCATATGTTTTAAATATATCTAATACCTATTTAAGGAGTCAAAAATATTTTTTATTATTCCACAACAAATAATGGGAAAGGTGTTCTTACAGCACAAATCCCCTAAGAGACTATGACGGTTTTACCCTTTGATTTGAATTGAGTGTTATCCAAGGGCATCATATGCTTTAAATATATCTAATACCTTTTAAAGTACGCAAAAATATTTGGTAATTATTCACAAAAAAAATATTTGAAGGGTGTCCATTGACCATAAATCACCTTGGAGCCTATGACGGTTTTACCCTTTGAAAGAATTTCGATCCAAGTGCTTCATATAACTGAAATATGTCTAATACCTATTCAAGGATTCAAAAATATTTGGTAATTGTTCACAACAAAGTCATTTGAAAGGTCTTCATGCACTACAAATCGCCTAAGAGACTATGACGATTTTACCCTTTGATTTGAAATAAGTTTGATCCAAGGGCTTCATATGCTTTAAATATATCGAATAACTATTCAAGGATTCAAAAATATGTAGTAATAATGCACAAAAAATGATTTGAAAGGTGTTCTTACACCACCAATTCCCTAAGAGACTATAACGGTTTTACCCTTTGATTTGAATTGAGTGTTATCCAAGGGCATCATATTCTTTAAATATATCTAAATACTATTCAAGGACTCAAAAATAATTTGTAATTATTCACAAAAAAAAGATTTGAAGGGTGTCCATAGACCACAAATCGCCTAATAGACTATGACAGTTTTACCCTTTGGAAGAATTTCGATCCAACTGCTTCATATGATTGAAATATATCTAATACATATTCAAAGAGTCAAAAATATTTGGTAATTAAGCACAACAAATGATTTGAAAGGTGTTCATAGAACACAAATCGCCTAAGAGACTATGACGGTTTTACCTTTTGATTTGAATTGAGTTTGCCAAGGGCTTCATATGCTTTAAATATATATAATACCTATTCAAGGACTCAAAAATATTTGGTAATTATTCACAACAAAATGATTTGAAAGGTGGTCCTACACCAAAAGTCGCCTAAGAGACTATGACGGTTTTCACCTTTGATTTGAATTGAGTTTGATCCAAGGGTTTCATATGCTTTAAATATATCTAATACCTATTCAAGGACTCAAAAATATTTGGTAATTAGGAACAAAAAATGATTTGTTAGGTGTTCATACACCAGAAATCCCCTAAGAGACTTTGACGGTGTTACCCTTTGATTTGTATTGAGTTTGATCCAAGGGCTTCATATGTTTAAAATATATCTAATGCCTATTCAAGGAGTCAAAAATATTTTTTATTATTCCACAACAAATAACGGGAAAGGTGTTCTTACACCACAAATCCCCTAAGAGACTATGACGGATTTACCCTTTGATTTGAATTGAGTTTTATCCAAGGGCATCATATGCTTTAAATATATCTAATACCTATTCAAGGACTCAAAAATATTTGGTAATTATTCACAAAAAAATGATTTGAAGGGTGTCCATAGACCACAAATCGCTAAGGAGACTATGACGGTTTTCCCCTTTGAAAGAATTTCGATCCAAGTGCTTCATATGATTGAAATATATCTAATACCTATTCAAAGAGTAAAAAATATTTGCTAATTATTCACAACAAAATGATTTGAAAGGTGGTCATAAATCACAAATGGCCTAAGAGACTATGACGGCTTTACCCTTTAATTTGAATTAAGTTTGATCCAAGGGCTTCATATGCTTTAAATATATCTAATTCCTATTCAAGACTCAAAAATATTTGGTAATTAAGCACGAAATATGATTTGAAAGGTGTCCATACACCACAAATCGCCTAAGAGACTATGACGGGTTTACCCTTTGATTTGAAATAATTTTGAACCATGTGCTACCTATGATTTAAATAAATCTAATACCTATTCAAGGAGTCAAAAATATTTGGAAATTAAGCACAACAAATGATTTGAAAGGCCTTCATACACCCAAATCGCCTAAGAGACTATGACGGTTTGACCCTTTGATTTGTATTGAGTTTGATCCAAGGGCTTCATATGCTTTGTATATATCTAATGCCTATTCAAGGAGTCAAAATATTTAGTAATATTTCACAACAAATGATTTGAAAGGTGTTCTTTGACCACAAATCCCCTAAGAGACTATGACGGTTTTACCTTTTGATTTGATTTGATTTTGATCCAAGGGCTTCGTATGCTTTAAATATTTATAATACCTATTCAAGGAGTCAAAAATATTTTGTAATTGTTCACAACATAATCATTGGAAAGGTTTTCATACACCACAAATCGCCTAAGAGACTATAACGATTTTACCCTTTGATTTGAAATAGGTTTGATCCAAGGGCTTCATATGATTTAAATATATCTAATACCTATTCAAGGATTCAAAAATATGTAGTAATAATGCACAAAAAATGATTTGAATGATGTTCTTACACCACAAATCCCCTAAGAGACTATAAAAGTTTTACTCTTTGATTTGAATTGAGTGTTATCCAAGGGCATCATATGCTTTAAATATATCTAATAACTATTCAAGGACTCAAAAAGATTTGGTAATTATTCACAACAAAAAATTTGAAGGGCGTTCATAGACCACAAATCGCCTAATAGACTATGACGGTTTTACCCTTTGGAAGAATTTCCATCCAACTGCTTCATATGATTGAAATATATCTAATACCTATTCAAGGAGTCAAAAATATTTGGTAATTAAGCACAAAAATGATTTGAAAGGTGTTCATAAACCATAAATCCCCTAAGAGAATATGATGGTTTTACCCTTTTATTTGGATTGAGTTTGATCCAAGGGCTTCATATGCTTTAAATATATCTAATACCTATTAAAAGACTCAAAAATATTTGGTAAATATTCACCATAAAATTATTTAATTGGTGTTCATACACCACAAATCGCCTAAGAGACTATGACGATTTTACCCTTTGATTTGAAATAATTTCTACCCTAGTGCTTCATATGATTGAAATATATCTACTACCTATTAAAGGAGTCAAAATATTGGGTAATTAAGTACAACAAATGATTTAAAAGGTGTTCATACACCACAAATCCCCTAAGAGACTATGACGGTTTGACCCTTTGATTTGTATTGAGTTTGATCCAAGGGCTTCATATGCTTTCTATATATATAATGCCTATTCAAGGAGTCAAAATATTTGGTAATATTTCACAACAAATGATTGAAAGGTGTTCTTTGACCACAAATACCCTAAGAGACTATGACGGTTTTACCTTTTGTTTTGAATTGAGTTTTATCCAAGGGCTTCATATGCTTTAAATATATCTAATACCTATTCAAGGAATAAAAAATATTTGGTAATTAGTCACAACAAAATGATTTGAAAGGCGTTTACACACCACAAATCGCCTAAGAGACTATGACGGTTTTACCCTTTGATTTGAATTGAGTTTTATCCAAGGGCTTTATATGCTTTAAATTTATATAATACCTATTCAAGGAGTCAAAAATATTTGGTAACATTTTACAACAAATGATTTGAAAGGTGTTCTTACATTACAAATCCACTAAGAGACTATGACGGTTTTACCCTTTGATTTGAATTGAGGTTGATCCAAGGGTTTCATATGCTTTAAATATATCTAATACCTATTCAAGGAGTCAAAAATATTTGGTAATTAAGCATAAAAAATGATGTGAAAGGTGTTCATACACCACAAATCCCCTAAGAGACTATGACGGTGTTACCCTTTGATTTGTATTGAGTTTGATCCAAGGGCTTCATATGATTTAAATATATCTAATACCTATTTAAGGAGTCAAAAATATTTTTTATTATTCCACAACAAATAACGGGAAAGGTGTTCTTACACCACAAATCCCCTAAGAGACTATGACGGATTTACCCTTTGATTTGAATTGAGTTTTATCCAAGGGCATCATATGCTTTAAATATATCTAATACCCATTCAAGGACTCAAAAATATTTGGTAATTATTCACAAAAAAATGATTTGAAGGGTGTCCATAGACCACAAATCGCCAAGGAGACTATGACGGTTTTCCCCTTTGAAAGAATTTCGATCCAAGTGCTTCATATGATTGAAATATATCTAATACCTATTCAAAGAGTAAAAAATATTTGCTAATTATTCACAACAAAATGATTTGAAAGGTGGTCATAAATCACAAATCGCCTAAGAGACTATGACGGTTTTACCCTTTAATTTGAATTAAGTTTGATCCAAGGGCTTCATATGCTTTAAATATATCTAATTCCTATTCAAGACTCAAAAATATTTGGTAATTAAGCACGAAATATGATTTGAAAGGTGTCCATACACCACAAATCGCCTAAGAGACTATGACGGGTTTACCCTTTGATTTGAAATAATTTTGAACCATGTGCTACCTATGATTTAAATAAATCTAATACCTATTCAAGGAGTCAAAAATATTTGGAAATTAAGCACAACAAATGATTTGAAAGGTCTTCATACACCCAAATCGCCTAAGAGACTATGACGGTTTGACCCTTTGATTTGTATTGAGTTTGATCCAAGGGCTTCATATGCTTTGCATATATCTAATGCCTATTCAAGGAGTCAAAATATTTAGTAATATTTCACAACAAATGATTTGAAAGGTGTTCTTTGACCACAAATCCCCTAAGAGACTATGACGGTTTTACCTTTTGATTTGATTTGAGTTTGATCCAAGGGCTTCTTATGCTTTAAATATTTATAATACCTATTCAAGGAGTCAAAAATATTTAGTAATTGTTCACAACATAATCATTTGAAAGGTTTTCATACACCACAAATCGCCTAAGAGACTATAACGATTTTACCCTTTGATTTGAAATAGGTTTGATCCAAGGGCTTCATATGATTTAAATATATCTAATACCTATTCAAGTATTCAAAAATATGTAGTAATAATGCACAAAAAATGATTTGAATGATGTTCTTACACCACAAATCCCCTAAGAGACTATAAAAGTTTTACTCTTTGATTTGAATTGAGTGTTATCCAAGGGCATCATATGCTTTAAATATATCTAATAACTATTCAAGGACTCAAAAAGATTTGGTAATTATTCACAACAAAAAATTTGAAGGGCGTTCATAGACCACAAATCGCCTAATAGACTATGACGGTTTTACCCTTTGGAAGAATTTCCATCCAACTGCTTCATATGATTGAAATATATCTAATACCTATTCAAGGAGTCAAAAATATTTGGTAATTAAGCACAAAAATGATTTGAAAGGTGTTCATAAACCATAAATCCCCTAAGAGAATATGATGGTTTTACCCTTTTATTTGGATTGAGTTTGATCCAAGGGCTTCATATGCTTTAAATATATCTAATACCTATTAAAAGACTCAAAAATATTTGGTAAATATTCACCATAAAATTATTTAATTGGTGTTCATACACCACAAATCGCCTAAGAGACTATGACGATTTTACCCTTTGATTTGAAATAATTTCTACCCTAGTGCTTCATATGATTGAAATATATCTACTACCTATTAAAGGAGTCAAAATATTGGGTAATTAAGTACAACAAATGATTTAAAAGGTGTTCATACACCACAAATCCCCTAAGAGACTATGACGGTTTGACCCTTTGATTTGTATTGAGTTTGATCCAAGGGCTTCATATGCTTTCTATATATATAATGCCTATTCAAGGAGTCAAAATATTTGGTAATATTTCACAACAAATGATTGAAAGGTGTTCTTTGACCACAAATACCCTAAGAGACTATGACGGTTTTACCTTTTGTTTTGAATTGAGTTTTATCCAAGGGCTTCATATGCTTTAAATATATCTAATACCTATTCAAGGAATAAAAAATATTTGGTAATTAGTCACAACAAAATGATTTGAAAGGCGTTTACACACCACAAATCGCCTAAGAGACTATGACGGTTTTACCCTTTGATTTGAATTGAGTTTTATCCAAGGGCTTTATACGCTTTAAATTTATATAATACCTATTCAAGGAGTCAAAAATATTTGGTAACATTTTACAACAAATGATTTGAAAGGTGTTCTTACATTACAAATCCACTAAGAGACTATGACGGTTTTACCCTTTGATTTGAATTGAGGTTGATCCAAGGGTTTCATATGCTTTAAATATATCTAATACCTATTCAAGGAGTCAAAAATATTGGGTAATTAAGCATAAAAAATGATTTGAAAGGTGTTCATACACCACAAATCCCCTAAGAGACTATGACGGTATTACCCTTTGATTTGTATTGAGTTTGATCCAAGGGCTTCATATGATTTAAATATATCTAATACCTATTTAAGGAGTCAAAAATATTTTTTATTATTCCACAACAAATAATGGGAAAGGTGTTCTTACACCACAAATCCCCTAAGAGACTATGATGGTTTTACCCTTTGATTTGAATTGAGTGTTTTCCAAGGGCATCATATGCTTTAAATATATCTAATACCTATTCAAGGACGCAAAAATATTTGGTAATTATTCAAAAAAAATATATATGAAGGGTGTCCATTGACCATAAATCACCTTGGAGACTATGACGGTTTTACCCTTTGAAAGAATTTCGATCCAAGTGCTTCATATGACTGAAATATATCTAATACCTATTCAAAGATTCCAAAATATTTTGTAATTGTTCACAACAAAATCATTTGAAAGGTTTTCATACACTACAAATCGCCTAAGAGACTATAACGATTTTACCCTTTGATTTGAAATAAGTTTGATCTAAGGGCTTCATATGCTTTAAATATATCTAATACCTATTCAAGGATTCAAAAATATGTAGTAATAATGCACAAAAAATGATTTGAAAGGGGTTCTTACACCACAAATCCCCTAAGAGACTATAACGGTTTTACCGTTTGATTTGAATTGTGTGTTATACAAGGGCATCCTAAGCTTTCAATATATCTAAAAACTATTCAAGGATGCAAAAATATTTGGTAATTTTCACAAAAAAAGATTTGAAGGGTGTCCATAGACCACAAATCGCCTAATAAACTTTGACGGTTTTACCCTTTGGAAGAATTTCGATCCAAATGCTTCATATGATTGAAATATATCTAATACCTATTCAAAGAGTCAAAAATATTTGGTAATTAAGCACAACAAATGATTGTAAAGGTGTTCATAAACCACAAATCGCCTAAGAGACTTTGACGGTTTTACATTTTGATTTGAATTGAGTTTGATCCAAGGGCTTCGTATGCTTTAAATATTTCTAATACCTATTCAAGGATTCAAAAATATTTGGTAATTGTTCACAACAAAATCATTTGAAAGGTTTTCATACACCACAAATCGCCTAAGAGACTATAACGATTTTACCCTTTGATTTGAAATAGGTTTGATCCAGGGGCTTCATGTAATTTAAATATATCTAATACCTATTCAAGGATTCAAAAATATGTAGTAATAGTGCACAAAAAATGATTTGAAAGATGTTCTTACACCACAAATCCCCTAAGAGACTATAACGGTTTTACCCTTTGATTTGAATTGAGTGTTATCCATGGGAATCATATTCTTTAAATATATATAAATACTATTCAAGGACTCAAAAATATTTTGTAATTATTCACAAAAAAAAAAGATTTGAAGGGTGTCCATAGACCACAAATCGCCTAATAGACTATGACGGTTTTACCCTTTGGAAGAATTTCGATCCAACTGCTTCATATGATTGAATTATATCTAATACATATTCAAAGAGTCAAAAATATTTGGTAATTAAGCACAACAAATGATTTGAAAGGTGTTCATAGACCAGAAATCGCCTAAGAGACTATGACGGTTTTACCTTTTGATTTGAATTGAGTTTGCCAAGGGCTTAATATGCTTTAAATATATATAATACCTATTCAAGGACTCAAAAATATTTTGTAATTATTCACAACAAAATGATTTGAAAGGTGGTCCTACACTAAAAATCGCCTAAGAGACTATGACGGTTTTCACCTTTGATTTGAATTGAGTTTGATCCAAGGCTTTCATATGCTTTAAATATATCTAATACATATTCTAGGAGTCAAAAATATTTGGTAATTAAGCGCAAAAAATGATTTGTTAGGTGTTCATACACCAGAAATCCCCTAAGAGACTTTTACGGTGTTAACCTTTGATTTGTATTGAGTTTGATCCAAGGGCTTCATATGTTTTAAATATATCTAATGCCTATGCAAGGAGTCAATAAATTTTTTTATTATTCCACAACAAATAACGGGACAGGTGTTCTTACACCACAAATCCCCTAAGAGACTATGACGGATTTACCCTTTGATTTGAATTGAGTTTTATCCAAGGGCATCATATGCTTTAAATATATCTAATACCTATTCAAGGACTCAAAAATATTTGGTAATTATTCACAAAAAAATGATTTGAAGGGTGTCCATAGACCACAAATCGCCTAGGAGACTATGACGGTTTTACCCTTTGAAAGAATTTCGATCGAAGTGCTTCATATGATTGAAATATATCTAATACATATTCAAAGAGTCAAAAATATGTAGTAATAGTGCACAAAAAATGATTTGAAAGGTGTTCTTACACCACAAATCCCCTAAGAGACTATAAAGGTTTTACCGTTTGATTTGAATTGTGTGTTATACAAGGGCATCCTATGCTTTAAATATATCTAATAACTATTCAAGGATGCAAAAAAATTTTGTAATTATTCAAAAAAAAAAGATTTGAAGGGTGTCCATAGACCACAAATCGCCTAATAGACTATGACGGTTTTACCCTTTGGAAGAATTTCGATCCAACTGCTTCATATGATTGAAATATATCTAATATATATTCAAAGAGTCAAAAATATTTGGTAATTAAGCACAACAAATGATTGTAAAGGTGTTCATAGACCACAAATCGCCTAAGAGACTATGACGATTTTACATTTTCATTTGAATTGAGTTTGATCCAAGGGCTTCGTATGCTTTAAAATTTTCTAATACCTATTCAAGGAGTCAAAATAATTTGGTAATTGTTCACAACAAAATCATTTGAAAGGCTTTCATACACCACAAATCGCCTAAGAAACTACAACGATTTTACCCTTTGATTTGAAATAGGTTTGATCCAAGGGCTTCATATGATTTAAATATATCTAATACCTATTCAAGGATTCCAAAATATGTAGTAATAGTGCACGAAAAATGATTTGAAAGATGTTCTTACACCACAAATCCCCTAAGCGACTATAACAATTTTACTCTTTGATTTGAATTGAGTGTTATCCAAGGGCAACATATTCTTTAAATATATCTAATAACTATTCAAGGACTCAAGAATATTTGGTAATTATTCACAAATATAATATTTGAAGGGTGTTCATAGACCACAAATCGCCTAATAGACTATGACGGTTTTACCCTTTGGAAGAATTTCGATCCAACTGCTTCATATGATTGAAAGATATCTAATACATATTCAAATAGTCTAAAATATTTGGTAATTAAGCACAACAAATGATTTGAAAGGTGTTCATACACCACAAATAGCCTAAGAGACTATGACGGTTTTACCTTTTGATTTGAATTGAGTTTGATCCAAGGGCTTCATATGCTTTAAATATATCTAATACCTATTCAAGGACTCAAAAATATTTGGTAATTATTCACAACAAAAAGATTTGAAAGGCGTTTACACACCACAGATCGCCTAAGAGACTATGACGGTTTTACCCTTTGATTTGAATTGAGCTTCATCCAAGGGCTTCATATGATTGAAATATATCTAATACCTATTCAAGGAGTCAAAAATATTTGGTAATTAAGCACAAAAATGATTTGAAAGGTGTTCATAAACTTTAAATCCCCTAAGAGAATATAATGGTTTTACCCTTTTATTTTAATTGAGTTTGATCCAAGGGCTTCATATGCTTTAAATATATCTAATACCTATTAAAAGACTCAAATATATTTGGTAATTATTCACAATAAAATGATTTAATTGGTGTTCATACACCACAAATCGCCTAAGAGACTATGACGATTTTACCCTTTGATTTGAAATAATTTTGACCCTAGTGCTTCATATGATTGAAATATATCTACTACCTATTAAAGGAGTCAAAATATTGGGTAATTAAGTACAACAAATGTTTTAAAAGGTGTTCTTACACCACAAATCGCATAAGAGACAATGCAGTTTGGCCCTTTGATTTGTATTGAGTTTGATCCAAGGGCTTCATATGCTTTAAATATATCTAATGCCTATTCAAGGATCAAAATATTTGGTAAAATTGCACAACAAAATGATTTGAAAGGTGTTCTTACACCTAAAATCCCCTTAGAGACTATGACGGTTTTACCCTTTGATTTGAATTGAGTTTGATCCATGGGTTTCATATACTTTAAATATAACAAATACCTATTCAAGGACTCAAAAATATTTGGTAATTATTTAAGAAAAAAGGATTTGAAAGGTGTTCATACACCACAAATCACATAAGAGACTATAACAGTTTTACCCTTTGATTTGTATTGAGTTTGATCCAAGGGCTTCATATGCTTTTACCTATTCAAGGTGTCAATTTTTTTTTTTTATTCCATAACAAATGATTTGAAAGTTGTTCTTACACCACAAATCGCCTAAGACACTATGACGGTTTTACCCTTTGATTTGAAATAATTTTGACCCAAGTACTACATATGATGTAAATATATCTAATACCTATTCAAGGAGTTAAAAATATTTGGTAATTAAGCACAACAAATGATTTGAAAGGTGTTCATACACCCAAATCGCCTAAGAGACTATGACGGTTTGACCCTTTGATTTGTATTGAGTTTGATCCATGGGCTTCATATGCTTTGTATATATATAATGCCTATTCAAGGAGTCAAAATATTTGGTAATATTTCACAACAAATGATTTGAAAGGTGTTCATACACCCAAATCGCCTAAGAGACTATGACTGTTTTACCTTTTGTTTTGAATTGAGTTTTATCCAAGGGCTTCATATGCTTTAAATATATCTAATACCTATTCAAGGACTAAAAAATATTTGGTAATTAGTCACAACAAAGGGATTTGAAAGGCGTTTACACACCACAAATCGCCTAAGAGACTATGACGGTTTTACCCATTGATTTGAATTGAGTTTTATCCAAGGGCTTCATACGCTTTAAATTTATATAATACCTATTCAAGGAGTCAAAAATATTTGGTAACATTTTACAACAAATGATTTGAAAGATGTTCTTACATTACAAATCCACTAAGAGACTATGACGGTTTTGTGCTTTGATTTGAATTGAGATTGATCCAAGGGTTTCATATGCTTTAAATATATCTAATACCTATTCAAGGAGTCAAAAATATTTGGTAATTAAGCACAAAAAATGATTTGAAAGGTGTTCATACACCACAAATCCCCTAAGAGACTATGACGGTTTTACCCTTTGATTTGAATTGAGTGTTATCCAAGGGCAACATATGCTTTAAATATATCTAATACCTATTCAAGGACGCAAAAATATTTGGTAATTATTCAAAAAAAATATATTTAAAGGGTGTCTATTGACCACAAATCACCTTGGAGACTATGACGGTTTTACCCTTTGAAAAAATTTCGATCCAAGTGCTTCATATGACTGAAATATATCTAATACCTATTCAAGGATTTAATGATATTTGGTAATTAGTCACAAAAAAATCATTTGAAAGGTTTTCATACACTACAAATTGCCTAAGAGACTATGACGGTTTTACCCTTTGATTTGATATAAGTTTGATCCAAGGGCGTCATATGATTTAAATATATCTAATACCTATTCAAGGATTAAAAAATATGTAGTAATAATGCACAAAAAATGATTTGAAAGGTGTTCTTACACCACAAATCCCCTAAGAGACTATAACGGTTTTACCGTTTGATTTGAATTGTGTGTTATAAAAGGGCATCATATGCTTTAAATATATCTAATAACTATTCAAGGATGCAAAAATATTTGGTAATTATTCACAAAAAAAAGATTTGAAGGGTGTCCATAGACCACAAATTGCCTAATAGACTATGACGGTTTTACCCTTTGGAAGAATTTCGATCCAACTGCCTCATATGATTGAAATATATCTAATACATATTCAAAGAGTCAAAAATATTTGGTAATTAAGCACAACAAATGATTGTAAAGGTGTTCATAGACCACAAATCGCCTAAGAGACTATGACGGTTTTACATTTTAATTTGAATTGAGTTTGATCCAAGGGCCTCATACGCTTTAAATGTTTCTAATACCTATTCAAGGAGTCAAAAATATTTGGTAACAACAAAATCATTTGAAAGGTTTTTATACACCACAAATCGCCTAAGAGACTAGAACGATTTTACCCTTCGATTTGAAATAGGTTTGATCCAAGGGCTTCATATGATTTAAATATATCTAATACCTATTCAAGGATTCAAAAATATGTAGTAATAATGCACAAAAAATGATTTGAAAGGTGTTCTTACACCACAAATCCCCTAAGAGACTATAACGGTTTTACCCTTTGATTTGAATTGAGTGTTATCCAAGGGCATCATATTCTTTAAATATATCTATTTACTATTCAAGGACTCAAAAATATATTGTAATTATTCACAAAAAAAAGATTTGAAGGGTGTCCATAGACCACATATCGCGTAATAGACTATGACGGTTTTACCCTTTAGAAGAATTTCGATCCAACCTCTTCATATGATTGAAATATGTCTAATACATATTCAAAGAGTAAAAAATATTTGGTAATTCAGCACAACAAATGATTTGAAAGGTGTTCATAAACCACAAATCGCCTAAGAGACTATGACGGTTTTACCTTTTGATTTGAATTGAGTTTGCCAAGGGCTTCATATGCCTTAAATATATCTAATACCTATTCAAGGACTCAAAAATATTTGGTAATTATTCACAACAAAATGATTTGAAAGGCGTTTACACACCACAGATCGCCTAAGAGACTGACGGTTTTACCCTTTGATTTGAATTGAGTTTTATCGAAGGGCTTCATATGATTGAAATATATCTAATACGTATTCAAGGAGTCAAAAATATTTGGTACTTAAGCACAAAAATGATTTGAATGGTGTTCATAAACCATAAATCCCCTAAGAGAATATAACAGTTTTACCCTTTTATTTGAATTGAGTTTGATCCATGGGCTTCATATGCTTTAAATATATCTAATACCCATTAAAAGACTCAAAAAGATTTGGTAATTATTCACAATAAAATGATTTGAAAGGTGTTCATACACTACAAATCGCCTAAGAGTCTATGACGATTTTACCCTTTGATTTGAAATAATTTTAACCCTAGTGCTTCATATGATTGAAATATATCTACTACCTATTCAAGGAGTCAAAATATTTTGTAATTAAGCACAACAAGTGATTTGAAAGGTGGTCTTACAACACAAATCGCATAAGATTATGACGGTTAGACCCTTTGATTTGTATTAAGTTTGATCCAAGGGCTTCATATGCTTTAAATATATCTAATGCCTATTCAAGGATCAAAATATTTGGTAAAATTGCACAACAAAATGATTTGAAAGGTGTTCTTACACCACAAATCCCCTAAGAGACTATGACGGTTTTACGCTTTGATTTGAATTGGGTTTGGTCCAAGGACTTCATATGCTATAAATATATCAAATACCTATTCAAGGAGTCAAAAATATTTGGTAATTAAGCACAATAATACATTAGAAAGGTGTTCATACACCACAAATCCTATAAGAGACTATAACAGTTTTACCCTTTGATTTGTATTGAGTTTCATCCAAGGGCTTCATATGCCTTAAATATATCTAATACCTTTTCAAGGGATCAAAATATTTGGTAATTTTTCACCACAAAATGAATTGAAAGGTGTTCATACACCACAAGTCGCTTAAGAGACTATGACGGTTTTACCCTTTGATTTGTAATAATTTTGAACCAAGTGCTACATATGATTTAAATATATCTAATACCTATTCAAGGAGTGAAAAATATTTGGTAATTAAACACAACAAATGATTTGAAAGGTGTTCATACACCCAAATCGCCTAAGAGACTATGACGGTTTAACCCTTTGATTTGTATTGAGTTTGATCCAAGGGCTTCATATGCTTTGTATATATATAATGTCTATTCAAGGAGTCAAAATATTTGGTAATATTTCACAACAAATGATTAAAAGGTGTCCTTTGACAACAAATCCCCTAAGAGACTATGACGGTTTTACCTTTTGATTTAATTAAGTTTTATCCAAGGGCTTCATATGCTTTAAATATATCTAATACCTATTCAAGGTCTCAAAAATATTTGGTAATTATTCACAACAAATGATTTGAAAGGTCTTCTTACACCACAAATCCCCTAAGAGACTATGACGGTTTTACCCTTTGTTTTGAATTGAGTTTGATCCATGGGTTTCATATGCTTTAAATATATCTAATACCTATTCAAGGAGTCAAAAATATTTGGTAATTAAGCACAAAAATTGATTTGAAAGGTGTTCATACACCACAAATCCCATAAGAGACTATAACAGTTTTACCCTTTGATTTGTATTGAGTTTGATCCAAGGGCTTCATATGCTTTAAATATATCTAATACCAATTCAAGGAGTCAAATGTTTTTTTATTACTCCATAACAAATGATTTGAAATGTGTTCTTACACCACAAATCCCCTAAGAGACTATGACGGCTTTACCCTTTGATTTAAATTGACTTTGATCCAAGGGCTTCATATGCTTTAAATATATCTAATACCTATTCAAGAACTCAAAAATATTTGGTAATTATTCACAAAAAAATTATTTACAAGGTGTCCATACACCACAAATCGCATAAGAAACTATGACAGTTTTACGTTTTGATTTAAATTGAGTTTGATCCAAAGGCTTCATATGCTTTAAATATATCTAATACCTATTCAAGGACTCAAAAAATTTGGTAATTATTCACAAAAAAATTATTGGAAAGGTTTTCATACATCACAAATCACCTAAGAGACTAGGACGGTTTTACCCTTTGGTATGAAATAAGTTTGATCCAAGGGTTTCATATGCATTAAATATATCTAATACCTATTCAACGAGTGAAAAATATTTGCTAATTATTCACAACAAAGTGATTTGAAAGGTGGTCATACACCACAAATCGCCTAAGAGACTATGATGGTTTTACCCTTTGATTTGAATTGAGTTTGATCCAAGGGCTTCATATGCTTTAAATATATCTAATACTTATTCAGGACTCAAAAATATTTGGTAATTAAGCACAAAAAATGATTTGAAAGGTGTTCATACACCACAAATCGCCTTAGATACTATGACGATTTTACCCTTTGATTTGTATTGAGTTTGATCCAAGGGCTTCATATGCTTTTAATATATCTAATATCTATTCAATGAGTCAAAAATATTTGGTAATATTTTACAACAAATGATTTGAAAGGTGTTCTTACAATACAAATCCACTAAGAGACTATGACGGTTTTACCCTTTGATTTTAATTGAGTTTGATCTAAGGGCTTCATATGCTTTGAATATATCTAATACCTATTCATGGAGTCAAAAAAATTTGTTAATTATTCACAATAAAATGATTTGAAAGGTGTTCATACACCACAAGTCGCGTAATAGACTATGACGGTTTTATCCTTTGAATTGAAATAATTTTGACCCAAGTGATACATATGATTTAAATATATCTAATACCTATTTAAGGAGTCAAAAATATTTGGTAAT